>JABUQX010025062.1:12500-15000 GCA_015478945.1 Trachelipus rathkii | reverse complement strand
ATGATGAGCATAACTTTTAGACAAGTGATCAGTAAGTGACTTATTAATAATATTTAACCGGATTATTATGGTTTGAATTAGAAGGAAAATTGATCCAGAGTATAGGAAAGTGGTTGATTGATAGAGAAAAGGGTTATTATGGTAATCATTAGTGGTATAATAATATGTTTATAATAATATTACCCTCTATGTGATGTATATGGATATAATATATGACATTTATAAAAGAAGTTGACTCCAGTTGACTACTTGAGGGTCTCCTTTATAGACAAGGAGAGGATGCTTCTAAGAGGCTTTGCTTCTTTAATCTAACCTCTCTCTTGCTTCTCACTGGTTCAATTCATCTTCCACATAGTCACATTTCCACGAAGATAGTGAAAACTACTTGTGCGTCCTACGAACGCAGTCACAAATCCCAAAACTCTCACACAGATACACATCTCAAAATCTCCTCCAACAGTCACTCCGCACAAACTCTCCACAAGTATCGACTCCCAAAGAGACTCTCCACAGTCACTCACACACACTCAATCCACAGTCACCTACATGATACTCAATTGTCGGGAGTGTACGGTTTATGTACTCATTTCGGAGTACTGTGAGGAACTCAGATATTCAAGGGAATGACAAGATGTCTACATTTCGGAGTGACTGTGTTACTCAAAACGTTTGCGAGATATGTGAACAAGCTGGTCCATTTCGTTGAGGAGTGACCTGCTGGATCTCATTTCTGTGGGTAGGACTGTGACTGGCATTTGTGGGAGTGTCACTGTGTAAAAGCTCAATATTCAAGGAGTGACTGTAAAGATGTCATCAATCTTCGGCAGGGGATGACTTGACACTCAATTTTCGGGAGAATTGACAGTGTGCGTTTTCATTTCGCGAGTGGACTGTGATCTCAATATTCGGGAGTAAACTGTTAGGACTCAATTTCGGAAGTGAGACTGTGACTCAAATTGTATAGTCGGGCGGGTAGTGTAACGTAGATGATACTCATAGTGTCGGTGAGAGTGACTGTACCAATTGTTCGGAGAGTTGAGCAGTGTGTCTCAATTTCGAGTGACGTGAAATGTCTCAATTCGGGAGTTGACTGGCAAACTCAATTCTCTCGGGGAGTGACCAGTGTCTCTATTTCGGAGTGGGGAACTTGACTTCAGAGAGATATCGGGCCAGTGAACAGTGTCTCAATCTCGGAGTGACAGGACTACAAGTTCAGGCGAGTGACAAGTGTCTCATTTCGTGAGTGACTGTGGATGCTCAATTTCCAGATGTAGTAAAAGGAAATGCGCTTGGAGGTGAATGAGACCTAAAAATTGTTCGGAGTGAGACGTGATGATCTCATTGTGTTGGAGGAGTGACTGCCTGACTCAAGTGTATGCGGGAGTAAGACGTGTGTCCAATCATGTCGCGGGAGTAGTGAGAACCTCGTGAGCTGCTAATATTCGAGTAAGTGGACACGCGATCTCATTTCTATGGGTGAGTGTAGCTAGCGGGTGATACATCAGATTGTCTCGTGGGGGAGCGACAGTTCTCATTTTGGGAGTGACTATGACTCATTTTGGCCAAGAAAATTTGTTTACTGGATGGTTAGAATGGTGGTTCCTCTGAGGGCTTGTACCATAGGGGTTTTTCAAACCTTTTTCACATTCACTCCACATGTAGTCACACGAAAGAGCATATAACATGACGTGAACAGTGTCTCGATTGTCGTGAGCTCTCGACTGATGGACCTCACTCTCAGGATGTCAATCTGTGAGCTGCATATTCGGGAGTGACTCTGTGACTTCTAATGTTCGGGCGTGAACAAGTGCTCTTCATTTCGAGGGTGTGACTGGTGAATTCTATATTTCGGCGCGACTAGACCAGAGTGTCTCAATTACGGGAGATAACTGTGAGTCGTGCAAAATTTCGGGCGCAGTTATCTGTTACTTCCAATTTCGGGAAGCTGAACGTGTATTCTCATTTTACGTAGAGGAGTGACTGAATAGGACTCTTACACATATGGACCAGCCCCCCACGCGCGTCGACCACGCATTGTCCTCAATCTCCGGGACGTGACCAGATGAGGCTCAATACCCCAAAATCCACTGTCAAAACTCAATTTCGGGAGTGACAGTGTTCTCTCATTTCGGAGAGTGAACTGCCTAAGGACTCATTTCGGGAGTTTTTGACAGTGTCTCATTTTCCCAGGGTGATGTGAGCTAGTGAACTCATTTTATTCGGGAATGACTCTAGATGACTCATTTTTTCGTGTGAGTGGTACTTTTGCGACTACAAGTTCAGGCGAGTGACGAGTATAAGTCTCAATTCGGCTCACTGTGACTCAATTATCGGGAGTGACGGTGGTCTCATTTCAGGGAGTTGCATAGTGACTCAAAAATTCGGGCAGTGGACTGTGACTCATTTTGTACGGAGAAGAAGTAGACTCCTGGAAACTCAAAATTTTTCGAGGAGTGACAGTGTCTCTTATTTTGGGGAGTGACGTAGTACGTCATTGGTG
>JABUQX010025062.1:0-5000 GCA_015478945.1 Trachelipus rathkii | reverse complement strand
TATTAGATGTTTCAATTCAATATATTTTTCGATGATTTTCTCGTCTCTACTGTTGACAAACATTCTTGGCCTTAACATAAACAAAAAAAATTATATTTTGGAAGCCACACATCCACACATCACAATGGTTGATAGGGCGGCCTCAAAGAAGCTGGGATTTATGTTTAAATTGCGAGACTTTTTTCCTCTTCTCAGTTACTCCAAACTGAGAAGACCATGTATGGAGTGCTGCTCTCTATCTAGAGGGAGGGGCTCGATTTTTCTGGAAAAATGAAGACCCTCTTTGAAGCGGCACGTATTATATATAAAGTAAGGGGCACGTATTTATATTATAAAGGAAGTGCATTTGTCTAGTAAACAGGTGGCTTTTCAAGGAATCACTTAAACTCTAAACCACAGTATTGTAGTACATGGAACTTTGAATTTTCTTTAAAGTGGTGTATTACTAAGCAATATATTACAAAACGCCAGAGTTAATACAGAACAAGTAGCTCTAAAAGCACCAGTACTTTCACAAAGCCTTATGTATGAGTGCCTAAGCGAACGGCAAAAAAAAAAAAAAAAAAAATGAAACTACGATGATGACCAAGCATACTCGTTGACTACCCACTACAGGTAGGTATATGGAATTAAAAACAGTTTATTCCACATACTCGCCAGCAAATTTCCTGTCCAGCTTTGCATAGTATAGGTTGCCTATTCAAGCTGAAAGAGGAAAATCAGTAACAAAAGAGGTTATTGCTCCGAATGGATGAAAATGGTGGGGGTATATATCCCACAGACTTTTCAGGAGGGAGGTTTATGTATTGTGCAGCAGTAATAGATTTCTCGAGATACTTCTGAATGTGAAGGAACTTTACATGGAACAGTCATGCTCTGTACAAGAGTGCTTGTCTGCAGATCACAGTCTTAATGACAGTAGTTTCTGTCAGCGCCAAGTCGCTCATTAGCGATATTTCCTCAATGTATGGACCACTTTAATGGAATACAAAGGTCCAAAGAACATTAAGCCAGTAAACCCAACTTATATGAAAGAAGTTACTGTGTTCGACCAAAGAAGATCTATCACGATGTTTCTCTATGACATGGCGATGGCTATTGAGCAAATGGTAAAGTGGTCATCAGACCACGCAAACGTATCCTAATTAAACAAAAGTGAATCACAAGAAAAACATATGACAGAGAGAGTCCAGAAGTTGACCTGCCAGAGGCATTGGATCAAACGAAGGGAACCACACACATACCAACATGGTCAGCCTTAAATTCAGCGTTACTGGATGTCCCGGAAAGGAAGGCACGAGTATGTGTCCTACCGATAATACCAGCTAGCCCCACTGATCATTCAGTTCAATTAACCTTCCTCACCCAACTGGAACTTGTTAATAAACACATCTGTGGCAATAATAATTCCAAATGTGTCTTGACTCTAGACTTGGGTCTTTATAAGCCAGTCCAGCAACTAATTATGTCACGAGTTGATCTTCATCACCGTTGGATTGTGCGACCAAATGCGAGTTGCACAAAGCTTTTGCAATGGCAAGTACAATTGGAAATTTTATTGACGGAACTGGAATTCCTGACTTGTGGTCAGTGCTGTATGGTGATAACACAGTCAATCAAATCATTTCAGGTAAGAAGTTCAGACGTGCGGTTGAAGCACACATTCGTACCCTAGTCGCTCTGCAAGATTGCTACTTTCAGTATTTCTTTGAAGAACATGAAAGTTTGAACATTAGTGTTTATAATGAAGTGCAAAAGCTACGAGCCAGATTCAATGAAACTGGCGCGAAGGAATATCTTACTAAACTTACCTGTGTAGATCTGGCTAATGTGTTCATCCAAAAGATCCAAAGGAAAATACTTTAACAAACTATTCCGGAACGACCTCTTAGTACCTTGCTGATATGAGAAGTTTGAAAGAATCAGATCCAGATATTTGGCATGAGTTCGAAAAGGGCAACTGGGTAGTAAATAAGTCTAACATACCGTTTTGTGCTCTAGCTTGTGATGAGGCACTAGAACATAAAAACAGAGCAATGAAAGTTGTGGGAGGACTGGTTGGAATAACACAGCAACCGAGTGCTCTCGCTCGCTTTTTCTTAACAGCACCTGAGCTAGAAAGGGTATGTGTGGTAGTTTATTCAAACCGAAAGCTAGAAAGCACCACTTAAATAATGAAACCGCTGCTAAAGCCCAAGATAAAGCCATTCAATACTAAATGGTGAACTGGAGCTAATTGGAAATCCTTTTCAAATCGAGGGTCCCTAGTTCATGAACATAACAACAAAGGCTGTATTCAGCGAGCAAATCACATCAGATGTTAGCCGAATTGAATCATTAGGAACAGATTTATATGAAGCCTTCAAGTCAGAGAGACTTCTTGATGGATCAGTCAGTCTTTGGGCACCTATAAAAAGAATAAACTAAAACTATGTTCTACCACCAACAAACAAATAAGAGTAAAGATTGCTGGATCCATAACAGAGTTGAATGCAGATCGTTCCCTTTTTACACAACTTTTGATTGTCGCATGATCTCAACGAGAAATTGACCTACGCACAACCTTAGGGAAGTATGAAATCGGTTGTGCATAGATCTATGTTTGCACAAGATGGAAGAATGCATCACTGCCCAGCTAAAAGTAAACTAATTCATATCTTGAAGTCTGTTGTGGAACCCACTGCAAAAATTTCCTTACTCAAGGATTTCCTTAGTTCAAGCTCATCAAACAAATAGATGGGTTGCATGACCTAAACGCCAAAGACAGATTTGCAGATACACTACTAGTGTTTGCACAAGATACAGATATTTTAGTTTTGCTAGTGAGACGCTATCCAAGACTTCCGGAGCACACATTCTTTGTGCCGACATCAGGCGAGGCAATATCAATACAAAACATATTTGTATCATTCGGAGCACTAAAAGCTTCAGCATTGCCCGGATTTCACGCATTATCAGGTTGTGACTCCACCGGAAGTTTGTTTGGGGAAGGGAAAGTTATTATATTGGAAATCATTTATTTCAGCGAGTGAAGAAGAACTTATTGCCTTGCGGAAGCTTGGTACCAGTGACTCAGTACCTGATGATATTGTTTATCAGATGGAAGCATTTATTTGTTGGGTTTATCAGGCACACACCTCAACAACATCACTTGTAGAATTACGGTGGTCAACGTTTACGGTCAAGCAACCCTTTGGAGATGAGTTACCTCTCACTAGGGGTTCCCTTATACCTGCACTTAAGAGTTAACTTTCAGGCACTTGTGTTATCAAAAGATGATGAATCAAATCTGGCCATCCCTAATCCAGTTGGACACGGCTGGTGTGTGGAAGAGGGATTGCTTACCCCTGTTATGTGTTAAGAACCATGTGACCCGGAGTCCCTTCTGAAACTAATTAAATGTTCATGTGTAAAGAACCGATGTTCACCACCTTACAAACGTTTAGCAAACAATCTGCCTTGCACATAAATGTGTAGTTGCAATGCCGACAACTCATCTTGTGATAATTTGTATCCACCTGATATTTTATATACTTTTTTACCTTAAATCCAAATAATAATCAAATGTTTTTTCGCAATATCTGCTCAGGACGTTATTTTTGGCTCTTAACAGTACCTTTCCAACAAGCTAAAAAATTTAAAATCGGTTACATAGCGACCTAGATAAGGTAGTTTGTTTATATTGCAATGGCGACCATCTTGGATGACGTCACCACAAACATACGCAACACCTGTAAGGGTGTCACCATGAAAATTACTGAACTACATAATTTTTTCGGAAAAAATTACAATACTGGTACCTTCCCTTCATTAACTTTGCCACTGGGAGCTTATTTTTTTCCATTGTGCTCCCGGACTAATAGTTCGTTGTAGGATTTTCCGACGCACCGGGTACGGTGCAGATCTATGTTCTCGGTGTTAGATGCTGATAACATATGGTGCAAGAGTCTACTGATCAAATTATTGTTCTCAAGAAGCTACAGGTTACACATGCATAAATATTAGTGTTAAATTATCCCGCTTATTATTGAAACATAAGGCAAGTTGCCTGGTGCTCATTGGTATATGCTCCGTGTCAACCAACGTAACTGATACGGTGAGAGTGCGCTACTTACTAATTGTTACTATTACCGAGTTTTAACAATTCAATTGTGTACATAGTTTATATTTTATGTCAAATACGTACTTTTCAAGGTGTCATAGTGACTCAATCAGTTGTTTAGAAAGCATGTACCGTGTTTCAGATCGCGTAAATTTCTCAAGATCATTAATGGATGCCACTAACAGTCATTTAATAAGCCCCGAGCTATGCGTACAAACAGCATGGTGTTAATTATCACATTCATTATTACATAGCGTTGGTATATATTTCTGTGTCAGTACTATCGACACAGTGAGTGTTTTAAACTCCCAAGTGTATACATATAATAAAAATGTGTCAAGTTATCAGTCATTAATTAAAGTTACCGTTTATATCGAGCATCTAGCAAATATAGGACTCCTTTCCCACCAATATTCTCTAAGACTCATTCCATATTTCAAGCACGTACAGTAGATATTTCATCCTCTGTCACTAATTAACAACAATCATTTTAGCATATAATAACATCAAAAGGGGCCTCTTGATTCCAATGCGCCAGTAAATGGAGCTACATGCAGTGACGATTCCTCAAACAACACAAGTTAAATGTAACACCTTTCCTCGCAATCTCGCAATTGCACTCATACCCAATAACCACACATTATTGCAACAACAAACAGGTTTGATTGTGGCTCCAAGAATCAAAAACAAAAAGAAACTGATCTATCATGTTCGGCTTATCCATTCGGCAACGGGGTCCTAGTTTTCTTTTAATTAAGCCGTTTTCGTTTTTGCATTTGTGCTATAACACAAAATGCTTAAGTCGCTCGTTCGTTTATGTCCAAAAACTGATTGAGCACAAGTTGTAAAAAATGCTCATCAAACGTAAGGGACATCTTCACTTAATATCTGTAGGTTG
>JABUQX010025061.1:42500-52650 GCA_015478945.1 Trachelipus rathkii | reverse complement strand
ATAGGTGGGCATACAGCGTTGCCCCAACTGCACGGCATGGCCGCCGCCCGACTAACGCGCGGCTATCTGGCAACACATGTGCCTAAAAATTAAAATAATTCTTTTTGTACAGTAATGAAAGAAGCAATACTTAGCGTTAGGTAAAAAATTTCTGCAAATTAGCATTACCATTTAACAACCATTGTTCCGATATAATATTTATTATTGCCTGATTTATAAAGCGACTATATAATATATATATATATAATATATATATATATATATATATTTATAAATATATATATTTATATTATTATATATATATATATATATATATATAATATATATCAGATATATATTTTATATATATATATTATTATATAATATTATTTTATATATATAGTATATATATATATATATATATATATAATAGTATAATATTATATATATATATATATATATATATATATATATATATATATATATATATATATATATATATATATATATATATAAAGAATTAGATACAGTTAAGTTAAAACGTAGTAACTAATCCCTAATTTGTAGAACATCAAAAAAAAATAAATAAAAAACGTGCTGTACTTACAAGACTAGGTTAATAATTTCTAATACTCAAAATTTATATGAAGTAAATAAAAATTTGCTAAAAACTATTGCAAAAGCATTAAACACGAGATGATGATAAGCAAATACTTCCCCCCCAAAATACCCCCAATGAAGTAAAAGTTTCCCCAAATTTCACACCCTATTTCTTGATAGATTCATTTGCAACTAACTAGCAGAAAATAATAATAATACATAAAAAATAATATCTTATATAGTATATATATATATATATAATATATATATATAATAATATATATATATATATATAGTATATATATATAATATAATATATATTTTATCATATATATATATATATACTATATATATATTATATATATAGTATATATATAATATATATATATAACGCCTGTAATATATATAATATATATATATTATATAAATATATAATATATATATATATATCTATATATAATAATATATTATATATACTATAATTATATATATATATTATATATATATATAAGTCTATAATATATATATAATAATTTTAACTTAACTCGCGTCAATTGGATTCTTTTTCTAGACAGCTTTACCTTTAGGCCCCTTCTTTAGCGACGTCGTTACACAATCCCTAGTAATAATCTTCGCCTAACTTCTCCCCTGGTTTTTAAGCAACCGAAGGAAGAGCATTTCAACCCTCTTACTCTCTTTAAGTATGTTTTTTGCCAGAGCGGGAAACCACGCCGCGTTTGCGCGCGTTTAAAATTTTTCGCTTGGGTGATGCCGATTCGGCAACCGAATTCCCATTGTCTGGACCCTTTAGAACTTTGTTTATCGCTACGCCTTTAACTGACATTCTTTAGGGAGTGCTTTCGGTCCAAAGAATCCTCGCTCGGTAACGGTTTTTAAAAACCCCTAACTGTGTTGAGTGAGTATTAATCTAAACTTTCGCCTTGAAGGCGACACTGGGCCGGCACCCGATGATGCCATGCAGATAGAACCTCTAATTTAAAATTTCTTGGGGTTAGTCCCGATTGGGTGATTCTTATAAATGACTCAGTTGGCCGGCGCTGCTTTGTAAATTTTAGCGGGGGGCCCTGTGTGGATGGCGTTTTTTTTCGCTTGCATTTCCGTTTTCTATTTAGAATAAATTTATTAGTCGACTAAGGTATTTTATATTTTCGTCCTTTCACTGGCAAAACTATATCTTTACAGCTTCGTAGGTCATTCCGTCAACAACTAGCATTTTGGCAGAAATAGCGACTTGATTACATCATATAGTTCGGGGATTTAACTGGGCACGATCCCCATACATGCGAATCTTTAACGGCGGGAGACATTTTTTTGTTAACTCCCTAGCAATACATCCTCATCCGCCTAACAACTGCTGTGCAGCACTCGAGCTCTCTCCATAGCAAACTGCAGTCTTTATCTCCATTTACTACTTTAAATAGATGTTAAAAGGGAATTCATAGGCGCTTTCCGACTCGAATATAACAATGACTAGTAACCCTTAAGTTGCCGTACGCGAATCTTTTTACCCTTAATGACAGACGGGGACGGCACATTTCAAAAGCAAAAAGACGGCAGCACACATTTTTAAAAAATCTTACGAAAGTTCTTGTACTCAAAAATCACCAGTCGATTGAACTATTTTACTAGGAAATCCACCTAGTACTGATAACGTCTTAGCAGAACAGCAGTTTGGTACAGTCGCATGCTCAGCGATATTATCATGAAAAATCGGAAATTTAAATCTTGACTCCACGACTACAAATATGTATTAAAAAAATATAAATATATTCAACCACATATATCCAAAAAAAAAAAGTTATATTATTAAGCCTACCAAATGTTCATAATTTAGTGTCTACTATAAAAACAAACACTGCTTTATCTGGTTGTCACTACCAATAAACAAAATCTCACACACTAAAATGTCGATACAGTTTCTTTAATTCCTTAATTTCCTACGTAGGCGATGCAATAGAACAAAAAAAAAAAAAAAAAAAAATTAACAAATAAGTATACCGCCGAAAGTATTTTAAATAATAAGTTGCTCATTAAAGCATTATCAGTGTAAGTTAATGATATTTAATAAAAAAAAAATAATAATATATATAATATCTAATATATATATAATATATTATATATATATATGATATACTATTATATATATATATAATATATATATTATATAATATATATATATTATGCTACTAAATTTTTTTTTGTATATATAGTATATATATATTATACTTTCCAATTCATTTGGGTAATTAGAACCAATTGACTCGTAATCGAGGAGTCGCTTCAAATTTGCAGCGAAATAATTCTAGAGGTTCTTCGCAGAAAGAAGCTCCTTTCTATTTAATCTTTATTAGACAAGGAATTAAAAACTCTATTCTGTTTCAACGATCTATAAGCTAGACAATTTGCGATAATAGATTTATAATAAATAAATAATGAGGAGAGAGCAGCAGAGAGCAGACGCCAGAGCAGAGCCAGATGAGCCAATGAGAGAGCAGAGAGAGCTGTCGAGGCACGACAGAGAGGAGACGAGAGATGAGAGACGACGAGATGCTAGAAGATGATAGTAGAAGAAAAAGAAAGAAAGAAAGAGAGAGAAAGAAAAAGAAAGAGACAGAGAAAGAAAGAAAAAAAAAAAAAAGAGAGAGAGAGCAGAGAGAGAGAGAGAGAGAGAGGAGAGAGAGAGAGAGAGAGAGAGAGAGAGAGAGAGAGAGAGAGAGAGATGAAGAAAAGAAAGAAAGAGAGATGAAGAAAAGAAAGAAAGAAAGAAAAAGAGAGAAAGAGAAAAAGAAAGAAAGAAAAAAAGAAGAAAGAAAGAAAGAAAGAAAGAAAGAAAGAAAGAAAGAAGAGGAAACAGAGAAGAGAGAGAGAGAGAGAGACTGAGAGAGAGAGGAGAGAGAGGAGGAGAGAGAGAGAGAGAGAGAGTATCAAGTGCAATAAGTGCAAATACTAATGTCCGCTCGCCCTCACGTGTTGTGTGAGTACTTATTTCTTACAAAAACAAAATGATATGCGATGAAGTAACGCAACTTAAAACTACGAAGCCTCACCATTGAAAAATGATACAGAAACTGCAGCCGCTCACACACAAACACACACACACACACATATAATATATATATATAATATATATATATAGTATATATAATATATAGTATATATAATATATAGTATATATATATTTATATTATATATATACTATATATATTATCTATATATATATATATATATATATATATATATGCCAAAAATATCTACTCCCTCTCTCTCTCTTCTCTCTCTCTCTTTCTCTCTCTCTCTCTCTTCTCTCTCTCTCTCTATATATATATTATATATATATATATATATATATATATATTATATATATATTATATATATATAATATTTATAATATTATATATATATATATATATTAAATATATAGGTATATAGTATATATATATATATATATATATATATATATAATATATATATAATATATATATATATATAATATATATATATATATATATATATATATATATATATATAAATAATAATATATATACGGATATATATATATATATATATATATATATATATATATTAATATATATATATATATATATATATATATATATATATATATATTATATATATATATTATATATATATATATATATATATGATATAATTTATAGCTATATATTATAAAAATATGACACAAAAATATTGAAATGCCTACAAAAATTCTAAGCATATTATTATTATTGAGTTATTATTATTATTTGTTAGTTGAGTTGTTTGATTAATTAAATACTAATAACTTATTCTGTTTTATTTTTAAAACATAACCTACCCATAATACTATTTAAATATGAACACAGACTAAATAAAATTAACATCTGTTATTAGTTTATTTTTTTATATGTTTTTTTATTATTTGTGCAAAAGAGTTTCGGTTAAGTTACAATAGAAATATAACGATTTATATTCTTAAATATTCTTATACATAATAATAAAAGGAACTTTCTGGACAAAGAAAGGTCCCTATTGTATACACAGCATAATAAATTAGCCTTAAATGACCAATTATAATTAATTCCTTCTCCAGTTTGGGACGAGAAATTGATACATTAATAATGCAAGTAGTTCATTCACGATCAATGTGTGTGACAGTCGATCTAGTCATTAAGATTGAGATGTAGTTAATCATCATATGAATACCGAAATGAGAGAATAAAAAAAAAATATATTTTTTTTCTTCATAAAAAGGATTTTTGAGGAAGGTAGTTCTCTACATCTGATTAGAATTATTTATTTTTATTTTTATTATTTTTGTATCCTCTCTTATTTTTCTATCTATCTTAATTCAAATCTAACCAGTCATTTTGTCTAATCTAGATTTTTTGTTGCACAATGATCATCTATCTAACATATCTTATACTATAAACTTTGGTAATCAGATATCTTGAGGGTTCTATCTATTTTATACTAGTCTATAATTGTGAGAGACAGGTATTGCTATATCATCATCACACACTTTGTTCTGTCACTATAATGATGTTGAAACGAAAAGCTTAAAATTGAAGATATAAATGTATAAAAAATTAATTTATTGTTTTAATTATTTAGGATTCTAGATTTTTGTATAGTATTTTCGGTTTTATTTATGTACTAATATTATTTATGTGCTTGATGATTTAGTGTTGTTCACTCCATCAATTAGTGGCCTTCAATCACTTCTATATATAGAGTTAAAAAAGTTATATAAATTCTGACAAGAGTTGGTTTGGCTACTAACTTCATTAAGAAAAACAGTAAATGAAAGAAAATACACAATATGAAATTCTTAAGATTGTCGGGTATCCATAAGTGGCAGGATACCCGACGCATTTCTCTAAATATTTGGGCTTTTATATCGAATTATTTAGAAGTATTGATTGGATATAAAATGAGCAAAAAATAATTTTTTTTTTTGGTAAATTTAATCTTATTTTGAGAAGATTTGGATCGCTATATTCAGAAGTGATCATATTGTACTCCATTTTATGGAACAGATTTACGAGTTAATATTTTAGAACAGATTTACAATACTCATTATGAACTAGATTTGTAAATATTGTAACTTTAGCCACAGTTAAGATGATAAAGACAGATTAAATAAATTTTACATGACAGGAGTCATTTGTTAATTCAATAATGTTTTATATATAGTTATTTGAGGTAAATATTAATGTATCAACATTATTATATAAATTATTTATGAGAATTGTGGAAACAGCTTTTTAATGATTGTTATAATATAATTAATAGATACTAATTGTGAATTATATGTAGTTATAGAATCGATATGAATCGATCTTTATCGATTAGTCAGACTGGTGAGATGATATCGAAACAATAATGTTCAAATAAAAATACGCAATAACTAATATTTTCAAAAAGATTACTAACTATAGCCTTAAAGTAGTGACGTAGAATATGATTACCTATTATGAAGTAATTGATTAGAAAATTTTAATGTACATAGATTTTTAATATTTCATTTAAATTATTTTATAGATATTTTGATTATTATCATTATGATTTATTAATTTATTATAATTATATTAATTAATTATTAATTTATGTATTTGTTCAGTTTTATTTCTCATTAATTTTAATTTTATACAATTTTAATAAATGCACTTGTTTACAGATTAATATAATGAATTATAAGTATCTTAAAATGTACTTATTATCTATCTATATCTATCTATCTATCTATGATATATCTATCTATCTGTATGTATATCTTTGAAGTCTTTAAAATCTATATATATCTATTCTATTACTTCTCTTATGAATCTGATCTCAATACACTTTCTCTTTAGGTCTTCTTTAATTATAAAAATTAATTAATATTAATTGTAAATATATTAAGAATATAATTTCTGTATATCTAATATATATATATCATATATATTATAATATATATATATATTAATTATATATATAGATATATAATAATATATATATATATATTATATATATATATATATTATATAATAAAGGTATATATATATTATATATTGTATATATATATCTTATTAATTTTAGTCATCCAACCTGTAGGACGAATATATCAGTTTAAAAGGGTTTTTGACCCGTACAAATATTAAATTGAATAATTTCACATTTCTAATTAAGAACGAGGCAAGATTATCATAGAAATATATCTTTGCTCAACTTTTTTAGATGTTCTCGTCTAATTTATGATGGAGAATACAAACGTCAATGAAAGAAATATAACAAAATGTGGATCAATTTTTTTTTTTTTTTTTTATCCAATTATAATAATGAATTTATATACCTTTAAACAAAGATCACGGTCTAATCATTTCCAAATTTACAATAAAAATAATAATGTTAAATTAAAAAAAGTTATATACATTTACAAATTTTTGTCCTTTTTTTCCTAAATTTTTTTCTAGATTTGGATTTCAAATATCTGTTAGGACACAAAAAAAAAGTAGCTACAAACAGTATTCGTATAAATAGTCTATATCTTGCTAGCTTGAAGGGAGATAGATGACCTTTATTCTACTCGAAATACTGCCTCTTTTATTTCCATTATTATTGAAAATAATTGGACAATATTTTTTTTTAAAATATAATTAATTAATATGAATAATAAAAAAAAAAAAAGAAAGAAAATTTCATGTCGGAAATGAATAAAACTTATTTTGGAAATAATTTGGCGAGTTCCTTCTTTTGATTTTTGTTTCATCAAAATCAAACTCGAAATAAAAAGGCTACCAAAAAAAAAATCCGAAAATGTCCCTCGTATTTAATTTGATAATACCATTAAATCTCCAGTTTAACATCGGAGTAGGATTTAACAACTTTCAATCATGTTGATATTTATTTCATGCCACAGGTTGGATGATTATTTTGAACAAAATTAGCGGGTGAGCGTTCAAAAATTTTATATATACTATATATATATATATAATTACTATTATTATTATACTTATACTCTATCTATATTATATATATACTATATATAATCTATTATATATATTATATATATATATATAATATATATATATACTATTCATTATATCTATATATATATACTCTATTATTATTATATATATATATCATATATATTACATATATATACTATTTAAAATTTCGTACCTCTCGACTATTACGAAACTTTCCTTAAACTCGTGCTAACCTGTCAGAACTGCATCTCTTGCGTCAGTTCACTTTAATAATTTACACTATTTATCTCTCTATTTATTACATCATTATTATTTATTATTCATTATTATTATGATTTATTATTATTATTCATACTATTAATTCTTATTATTTTATTTAATACGCGAACTTCTATACATTAATTCATAAAGATCTTGATAGATAATATATTTAATGCCATTTCAATATATTATTATTATTATTATATTATTATTATTATTATTATATTTATTTATAATTATAATCATAATCTATTATTATGCTGTTTATTATCAAATTTCCTATTGAAAGATTATAAAATTTCTATAATCTTCTTAAGAGTGATTTAGTGTACATAGCCTCAATATGTGTACGCGTGAATAGTTTGATAGCAGTATGCTTAAAATTTAAGTAAACGCAAAATGTTACTTAAATGAGATTGTGAGAGTATTATGTTAGCGCTAGTCCATTTTACCCCCGTCCCCCATTCTAGCGATAGAAAGCCAGTAAGTATTAGAACACCTATAAATGATATATATATATATATATAACTATGGCGACGATACTTATTGGGAGTGAAGATAAAGTCAAGAAAGAGGGAATTGTGATATGAATTATACACGAAAAGAGGGAGATCGACTGGGCCCCCCTCGCTTCGTTTCTACCCGCTTCCCTATTGCATCGTTTTTTTTCGCGAGTTGCTCTTCACCTCCTCAAATGCTTCGCTTCTGCTCCTCCTCCATCCACCTCCACCTCCTCCTGCTCATACCTTGGCTGTGTCACTCCGCCAGAAGGATCATTCGTTATTTCCTTTCGTTTTTCGACGGTCACTCGTCTTTCGTCATTAAAGACCGCTGTTGATATTGATAAAGACAAAATTGCATTATTCTTAGCCTTCTTTTTATCGGGTTATTGAAACTATGATTTAATCAAATTGTATTTTACAGTTTTCCCTCGAATCTTTTTTTAAAAATTATACGAAAATAAAAACAAAAAAAAAAGGAATAATAATACCATAAAATAAAGGAGAATTAATATAAAATAATTACAATTATCTTGACTATATAATACACCTGTTATATTATTATCACTTTTATTCTAAATTTTATATTCATAGTATGTATAAAAAAAATACCTCATAAAACTAACCAAAACCGAGCTAGATGGATATAAACAAAAACGTGTTTTAGCTTTAAGGGTCTTCAGAACTGTCTATCTCTCATGCGTCGAGATTAATCATTGTGCAAGTTATACCATCTCTATCCATTGATTCAGTCCCTTGTGCTTAATTAGAAAGAATGTAACTCGATCGTTTTTTCTTTCACCTTTATCTTAATACTTACAGTTTTTAGATCTCTTCCCCATTTTTAATTGAATTAATGAAGAGGTATGAGAGCAACCCTTGATATTATTAATTTTACCGGTCATTTTATAACATACTTATAAGCTTTAATATATATAATTAAAATATAAATTTATGTTATATTATACTAGCCCACTAATTAATTGATATGTTATGTCTATAAATATATATATCTGGTATATTTAATACTAGCGTTTTTATAGATTAGTTTTAATAGATAAGCCTGTGATAATGAATTTTAGACATATACTCCCTATGACTCGATATTATATATAATATATTAATATTATAATATATAATATATAGATAATTATAATATTATATATTATAATATATATTTATAATATAAATATAATATATATATATATATTTGCTCAATATAATAAAGGAAAATAATAAATAAATCTGACATATTGTGAGAGCAATATTCAAAAAATAACAAATAATTTAATATTTTATATATAAAATTTCGAGGTGGGTTTGAACCCTGTTCATACGGCTCTTGATTAATATATAAATATATATATATATATATATTTAATATTAATTAATAATATATTATAATATAATATATATAATATATATATATAATAAATATATATATATTATATATATATATATACTTATTATATATATCAGGCTTATATACTATTCATTATAATATATTAATATTATATAATATTAATATATTATATATTAATATATGATTAATATAGTATGATATTATATCGAGCGAGTTGCTCATTTAATCATCAGGCTTACTAAACTATTCAAAACGCGTAAATTTGACACACATATGTGCGAGAAATACATATTTATTATTAAAAGCATTCGTAAAAGCGGAAATTAAAGGAGACTAAAATACCTCAAGATTAAAACACATGGGAAGAAAAAAAAAACAGACTAAAAAGAGAAGAAAAAAAAAAGGAACAAGAAAAAACTCTTTTAACGTCAATAATCACGTTTTTATACGACTTTGAT
>JABUQX010025061.1:17500-25000 GCA_015478945.1 Trachelipus rathkii | reverse complement strand
CCTCTAGATTTGAAAAATCTTTTACGAGGTTGTTCCGGAGAAGGAGAGCCTTCGGAATCACTCCCGACGGACCCGCTTTCATCAGTATGAATTTCGGAATCTTCTCCAACAGATCGTATAGAAGGTTGTCTTTCAAAACCGGAAAAACCAGAAAAGTACTTTTCTAATCTTGAGGATGCTAATTCTGCTGGGTCTATTTCTTGTTCGCATTCTAACGATTCCATGCCTTCGCTATAAATAGAACTAGACGTTTCAGAAAATGTGTCACTGTATTCACTTTCTTCATTAGCAAACTTTTTAGATTCAGCGGGCCCATTACCTAACCCAAAGTAAAAGTACTTCTCTAGTTCTGAAGTATCTCTCTTTGAATTTTCATCTTCATGTACCTTTTTATCATAATCACTTTCTTCACAACTTTCCTCAATGATGGTGTGAAGTGTAAAATCATACCCTCTTTTACAATATCCTCTCAGTTCTTCCTCTCTTTCAAAACCTTCTTCACTTGAAGTTTCACTGCAATTCGATTCACCGAATGAATCTCCATCTTCAATGGAGTCATATGTTGCGTCACCTTCTTGCATAACTTCTGGGTCATTGTAAGAGTCGAAATTTTCACTGCTATTTTCAAAATCTTCAACCACAACATCTTCATCTTCAATAAAATTTTCTTTTCCAAAAGATTCATCATTCGACTTTGTGGTTTGATATTCGTCATAAGCTAATAAATCTCCTTCAGAATGATCGGGTGTAGGTGTAAGAGTTGGACTTGGGGTGTGAGCTGGGCTAAGAGTTGGTGTAGGTGTTGATGTGACAGAAGTTGAGAACACATCACTTTCTCTCTCCGCAATTTTTCTTCGCCTAACTTCTGGCGTCTTATTTATTCTCCTGTGTGTTATGGGAGAATCAGTTCCAAGTGTAACAGTAAAATAATTTGTTAAACTGGATGACTCCTTCATTTCTACCGGTGAACGTCTAAATTGTTGCTGCTTTTCACGAGTGGTTACAATCATTGACTGCAGCTCTTTTACTGTATTTTTTCGAGAAGGAGATGTACTCCTTGAGGATTCTGGACTAGTAACTCGAACAGACATAACGTGGTCTTTACGATGACCACTTGTAACTTCTAAAATAGTAACGTCATTACCAATTTTCGAATCATTTTCAGAGTGTTCTTTTTCATCACTGTCATCACCGGAGTCTGTTCCCGAAAACCCTGTCACAACAATGCAAGTTGGCTTTATTTGAACGTCTGAATCTGTTGAATCAGATCTAATATAAATTTTACCTTGTGATGATGGCTTTGAAATGGTTTCTTCTCCAACAGCGACTATCGTTATTAAATTACCTTCTTCACTCCCATCAGAACACTGAGATTCACTATCACCTCCTTGAAGTAAGGAGTCAGCTGATGAAGGTCCGTCTGAGTCTCGACCGCTTTCTTCAAAATTATTTTTAATTGCACTCCCTTTTTTACTCTGCAATTTATTGCTTTCTATAACTGTGTCGGCAGAGTCACTAGCATCTGCATCAGATTTTTCAACATCTGATGAAGAAGAAAGTCCATCGCTTGAAGAAGACCACTTTGCTTTTCTTAGAGGAACAGGAGGAGTGTATGACTTCGAAAATTTGTGAACTGGATTCAGTTTCTGAAAATTCCCTCTATGTTCTTTTTGATTTGTAACCATTGCACGAGAATAATTTTCATCTTTTTTATCACCCTCATTTGTATCATTATTATTAGCACCATATTTTTCTGCAACATTTATTTTCACAACATTTTCCGAATCCTTAATTTCTACATCACTCTCTCCCCCACTTGAGTGACCCGATTCACTTGAAGAACTAAGATCTTTAACACATAAATTTTTACACTCTTTTACATTAGTTTCAACACTGTCATCACACTTTACATCCGAATTTGAATCCGATATTAAAAAATTAGAATGCACTTGCCACTTTCTTCATCGGAAGCGGAGTTAAAATCACGCTCGTGTAAATCACTCGAAGCACTGCAAAGAACTGCCGTTCCCTTCGCAAGGCTGCCGCTCCCGTGTTCCACTTCTGCGCTTCCGGTAATTTCACTCTGAGTGTTTTCGTTGCAGATTTTCGATACTCCGGTAATTAAGCTTTCTTCTTTATTATTATTATTAAATTATTATTATTATTATTATTATTATTATTATTATTATTATTATTATTATTATTATTATTATTATTATTATTATTATTATTATTACTCTCCTCAATTTCTGTAGTTTCATCTGTTTCCTGGCACTTATTTTCTATTTCTTCTTCTCTTACTTCGTTTTCTTTTAGTTTATTTTCATCCCTCTCTAAATTTTCCTCTTTGCTCTTTTCCGAAGCATTATCATCATTTACAGTTAGGTCTAAATTAGTCTCTTTACCGTTAGTTGCCGTTATTTTATTTTCATCTAATATAATTTGTGGTAAAATTTCCACACAATTCTCTTCTTCTTCTTCTTCTTCCTCTTCCTCTTCCTCTTCTTCTTCTTTCTTTTTATGTGTAAAATCATTTTCGTCTTTTGAAAAATGCTCTTCAAGCTTGGATGAGGAATGTGCATTTTCGCTTTCTTTTATTTCTTCATTTTCGGTTTCGGTATTGAAATTTTCGGTGCTTTTTTCTTCGGTGCTTTTTTCTTCGTTGTTCGTTATTATTTCGTTGTTAGAAATGGTACTGGCGTTATCTGATAAAGTTTCGTTTGCATAAAGAGAATCTACCGAAAACCTTTCATCAATTTCCTCTTTTGAGTCGTAATCCTTTTCTGAGATTTCTTCACTTTCATCATTTTCGATCAATATGGCATTTTCACTACCAACTCGACTCTCTGACGTTGTTTGTAAATCTAATATATCGCTATCTACTCCCAAAGTACTCTCGGTCTCACTCTTGCTCTCCACAACATATTCAGACTGGTTTGGTAAAGACGCATCAAATGAGGATGAATTATCCGAGGCATTTTCAATCTCATTATTTGAATCACATTCTGACTGATAATGCAGTACCCCGACCTCTAAGGCCTGATCACATTCAGGCAATTCAGTTTTTTCATCATTTTCTAAAAGACTTTCATTAAAACATTCATTTAACTCCACATCATTAACTAATTCTATTGTGTCACTATCACTACTATTACTGGCAACCGGTGAACTATTTTCTAAAGCACCAGAAGGAAAATCTACTTCTATATCTAATGTATCTTTATTCTCGCTATTACTACTATTTAAAATATCATTTTCATTTTTTGCAATTTTTAAAGAATTTTCATCCACATTCTCTAAATTTCCTCTTTCTTCATTTTCCTCATTTTCGGAATCTGATATTTTTGTGACGTCATATGCCTCCGAGACGTGTCTGTCTTCGTCTGTTTCGCTGTTAGAAGGTGGGGAGGAATGACCGGATACTTCCTCACCATCGGACTTTAAATCATCTTCATTATATATCTTCGATACGTCATATGATTTAAAGACATGAGTATCTTCATCCGTATCTTCTCCTTCACTCGTACCGCTCGAGTGATTCTCCATTACAATGTCTTGGTGAGGAGGCATTCTTTTGTCGTGGCATTCGGGTGTGGGGATAACTTCTTCGGCGGCGTTTATATTCCCTTCGAATACGTTCACCTCGCTCTCCTTGCAACGAGGCTCTTCTTTACCCGAGACTTGAGAAGTCATTTTATTTTTTATTTTATTAAATACAGTTTTAATTTCATTTGTTTTCTTCAAAGTTTTATTGCCATCTGAATTGAATTGTGAAGAAGAATTTCGTACGCCGCCGCTGCAAACTCCGCCACTTGTCAGATCAGTATTATTACGTTTACGAATTGTAAGCTTTTCGTCGTTTTTATTGTTGTTGTTGCTGCTGCTCTTATGTGCATTTTGAAAGCCGATTGGAGACGATTTTAATTTTTCTTTATTTATATTACTATGACTATCACTTAAAGCACTATTTACACATTTATTATTTAAAAAATTCACTTTCGCTTCAGATAATTTATTTAAAACACTATTTTCGATATCTGCAGAATTAAAACTCCCAACCCTATCACAATCGACGTCACTTTTTTTACGCACCACCGACTCACACTCTGACGAAAGCGAGACTGAGGCAGAATTTTTATTCAAGGCAAGGCGCAGGTGTTTATCGGGGAAAGGGAGATTTTTGGTAGAGGGAGTAAGATGTTTGGGCAGGTAAGTATATGAAGTATTGGACGAAGAATCTTGACCCTTTATATTATTTAAGTTATTGCGCCTTGTAATATAATTATTATTCTTTACTAAACTGTCGTAAGAATTACGACGCTCAGAATGATACTTAGCATGAAATTCTTTTTGACGAAGAGGACTTTGATCTTCGATCAAAGAGTCATCTGAGAAGTCGTCGGAGTGACTTTCTGACTCATAATTAACTTCACCTTCCCAAGGTTCAGGTTCGACATCATCGTCGCTGTTCGTTTGTGTTGACACGCTCTTGCACATTTTAATAGGTTTTTTAATGTCCGATTTAAAATCAACGTTTTCGTAGAGATTGGAATTTTTATCAGTTTTTCGAATTTGAACATTTTCATATTCCCTTTCGTTCACTTGTTTGTCAACGTAAAACGGAGGTGAACTAAAATCGGAAAAAGAACCGCGCCGCTCCACAATACGTGTGGAATCTAGAAAGCCATTTTTAGCCCAAGATTTATTATTATTATTATTATTATTATTATTATTATTATTATTATTATTATTATTATTATTATTATTATTATTATTAAAACTACGACTATAATTTAGTTTTGAGATATTTAAAAAACTATTTTGTTTGGTTTCGGGAATTATTTTGGGCTCGAAGGCCCCCATCAAAGCTTTCTGAAGAGCCTGAGCTTCTGCTTCTACTGCTTCAGTTTGCTTTAACATAATATTTAATTTACTTTGGTTTAAAGGGCGTAAAGAGCCATTCGGTTCTGGTTTTGTATTCCTAGAATTGTTTCCCTGAGGAATATATTGTGTATAGTTTAATTTCTTTGGGTCATCCGAGGAGCTAAAAAGGCTTTCATCTTCAGGAGAAGAAGGTCTCTGAGGAATGAGAGAAGACATGTCTTCTCCAGACTCGTCAGAGCTTGATGTATCTTTGGCATCGTCAGTCATGATAGCAGCGTCAACATATCTGTGTTCATGAACGTTACTTTTGAGATTGTTTTTTTTATTATGCATCAACCTACGGGATTTCATATCTTCGTTTCCGTCACCATCTTTCATCGTGTCCGAATCATTTGGGGAATTCGGGTCAGAGTCTTTTGAAGAACCTGAACTTATAAATACAATTTTATATTTATTTCCTTCTGTTGATGACAATTTGGAAGGATCTATTTCCGAATCTGAATAGTAATCTCCATCATCTGCTTCCAGCGCCACATTTGGTGCAGATTTTTCCACCGGCGTATTTCTACTGTAGCTGGAGGACAAGGACCCTCTAAATGACTCCGATGATTTCAACCCCCCTCCAAGTTTCTTGGGGGACATGTTGTTCCACGTTTCCTGAATTCCTTTTTCGAACTCGTTGATAAATTTGGCAACCTGTGACTTTGAAGTCCGTGATGTTGAAGTGTTCTCTTCAAAATTTCCACTCCTGCCGCTGGAACCTGCTTGGAAGGATTTCGCCCTCCTGACAGGGGCACTCGCTGCTCGTTTCACCCGCCCCATCGATGAGAATCCTTAAATTCAATTTAAACGTTTATATATATATTTTTAAAATTAATAGACAATAAATAAATAAATAAATAACTAAAATATTCTGTAATATTTTGTATTTTTAAATGTTTTCCAAATTTTAAATTACAAAATGAACATTTAAAATAAGATTAAAAAATTAAAACAAAATTATTATTATTATTATTATTATTATTATTATTATTATTATTATTATTATTATTATTATTATTATTATTATTATTATTATTATTATTATTATTATTATTCTACGTTAGTCCATATTCCCCTTTAACGAGAATCATGCAGCGAGCAAGAAAATATAGTTGCATGCAGAGCACAAGCTTTTATATATATATATATATATATATATATAATAATATATATATATATATATATATATATTATATAATATATATATAATATATATATTATATATATATATATAATTTTATATATATAAATATAATGTATACTTATATAAGTTATATTAAAAATAAATATAAAATAATTTTTATATTATAATTATAAATAATTTATATTTATATTAATTTAATATATATTAATTAATAATATATTAATAAAAATATTATATTTTATATATTCTAATAAATAATATATAATAATTAATTCTATATTATTATCTTAAGAATTTAGCATAAATTAATAATAATAAATACATATAATAAATATAAATATTTTTAATTAATATAACTAAATTATAAATTAATAAATTAATATATAAAATATTATAATATAAAAATAATTATTAAAAATAAGAAATTATAAAATAATCAAATACTGATATAAATTATATATAATAATATAATAATTAACACAAAATATAAAATAAATCTCAAATAATATTTTATATATAATATATATTATTATATATATATGGAAAGATGAGAGAAAAAGAGAGAGATAATTTGTGTGTGTGTGAAAAGAATACAGAAAAGGAGAATTTTTCAGTATTTTGTCATGCTTTTTTATATTGTTATAAAAAAAATTTGGGGATTTTTGAAATATATATAATATATATATTATATATATATATATTATATATATATATATATATAATATATATATATATATATATATATAGTATATATATATATATATAATATATATATAACTCGTATATTAGATCTTCTTCATCCCTACCCTCCTCTTCCCACTTGAATGTGGGGTAAGGTGCGTAATATGCGCGGAAAATATAAAATAGTTTAGTAGAAGAGCTGACGTAAAGTCGAATGGAAAGCCCCACCCCCCACCCCCTTCAATACAATCATACCCTTAAGTGAGGAGCTCGTCGCAGTCTCATATCATATATATAATATTATATATATAATATATATATATATATATATATAATATATATATATAATATATAATATAATATATATAAATATATATATTATATATATATATATAATATATATTAGGAGTTGCGTAGCAGTATATACAAAACTTGAAATTCTTTAAATTTAGGTTGTGTAATATTTGCTTTTCAGGCTTCGTTACACAGCGTTAGGTCTATGGTATAGGGCCTATATGATAAAGGTATGATTTTAGGCACCAAAACTTAACAAAACTTCATTTTATAGTCTTCAAAAATATGTTACACAACGGAGATTAGTGGGGCAGGAGTCATAGCTGGTACCGGTGGGGATAGGGTCACAGCTGGTACCGGTGGGGATAGGGTCACAGCTGGTACCGGTGGGGATAGGGTCACAGCTGGTACCGGTGGGGATAGGGTCACAGCTGGTACCGGTGGGGATAGGGTCA
>JABUQX010025061.1:0-12500 GCA_015478945.1 Trachelipus rathkii | reverse complement strand
AATATTTTTTCAACACCAGTTTATAAAAAAAAGGAGGACATCTGGCAGTAACATTTACTTTTATAAATATCAAATTAGGAAACGCTACAACTTTTTTTCAGGATCATTTCTCAAGCACATTTTTGAACTCTTCTTTCTTTACAGATTATTTCAAACATTTCATATAAGTTTTGTGAAACTCGGCTGGGGTTTTAGGCCTTCTTTAAAGGGAAATGTTATATATATGAAATAGGAGACTTTATAACTTTTTGCAAGGAATTTTTTTTAAGATATTCATTATTTAAAGCTCCTTCAAAACTTACCTACAAATTTAATGAAAATCGTTTTGGATCCGCTTTATATATATATATATATATATATATATACTATATATATATTACTATATATATATATTATATAGTATATATATATATATATAATTATAAATAAAATAATTTTTATATATTTTTTAATATATATATAGTATTATATAATATATATATTATATATATATATATATATATATATCAGAGAGTACAAAACCCCGGCAATATTCCATTATGCTACAATATATTTTCTACGCTTCTACGCAACAGGCGAGCGGGGGGAGGGGAAGGGCGTTGAGAGAGAAAGGTTACAAAGACCCGAAAAAAATATATGTAGGGCAATTTTGCAATCGATTATTTTGAATTCCAACCATTCTCTCGCTAAACCATACATCCACTTCTCATTAATACTTATTGTAGTACAAGTACTACGCTATTTTTGTTGAAAATAACAGTCATAATATATATATATATATATATATATATATATATATATTATATATTATCATATATATATATATATATATATATATATATATATATATATATATATATATATATATATATATAGGGGAGGGCGTCCAATGGTTCGCCCCCTTTCGAGCTCATCTCGACATTCCTGTTACACTAGTGTAGGTTCTCCTTTATTCACACACACACGTAAGCACTATTACAGAAAACATTTTCCTTATAAATCAAGTTTGGCATCGACATGACTAGCCTCGGAGAATCCAAGAGAGGAGGCTTCCAAAAATAGCCCCTCATCCGCCTCTCCTCCCATCACCACCGGGAGTTGACGCCTCCGATGGTGGGGTGGGGGGGTTGGTGCCGTTATGGAATTGCCGGCCTGTTTTGATGGACGGTCTACTTTCTTCATTAATTTCTTCACTATAATTTCCACTTTGTTGAGCATCACCCCTCCTCTTCTAAACCTCATCTCTTATTCTTGACCGAAACTTATGTGTTTGACCGTTCTGATAGCAAACACTCCTCTGCTCTTTCCCTATTACTCTCCCTATCCTCAATTTTATGCCAAAAGCTGTTGTTGTGCTCATTTGGGGAATATTGTTCTTTGTTCTCATATTTTTTTTTCTTGAATTGAAGTCTCCGAATTTTCTACCTTGACTCAAGCTATTTTGTCAATCTACTACTGAGATCATCTGTTCGGTATATAACTCTGACTTCTTAAATTCTTCGACTATCTTAACTCCAAATTAGAGCTCTCTCTCTCTCTCTCTCTCTCTCTCTCCTCTCTCTCTCTCTCTCTCTCTCTCTCTCTCTCTCTCTCTGATGGCACTCCTCTCTGCCTGGTTCTCAATACGTGTTCTTCAGAAATTCGTTGCACCCTGCCTTGATAAACTATTCCGTCTCTGTCTTTCTACTTCGATCTTTCATTCCTTCTGAAACGTAGCTTGTGCCGAAAAAATGGACCAATCTCAACCCTCAAACTTCTGTTCTTTCTAAGGTTTTCGAATCTATCTCTATAAGAGGAAGATTTGGCAAAATCTAAAATTTTTCTAATATTATCTCTAACCGCGAGTATGGTTTTCGTAAGAAACGCTCTACTAATGGTCTTTTTCTTCTTTCTGATTCTTAATCTTCTGACCTTCCGCATTTCGGTGAATCATTTCCTGTGATGTGCTAGACATATCGAAAGTCTTCGATAGGGTCTGGCGTTCAAATCACATTGATTCCAATTTGCAATTTTCCTCCTTGCTTATTTTTGGGGTATAACTATCTTGTTTCTCTGTTAGGTGGTGGCCTTATCCTGTCGTTTCCCTGTTTATTATCGAGGAACCATCTTGTAGACGTTTTCACTCCTGTGCATAATCCTTAAGATTTCCTTTATTATGGAAATAGATTTTTGACCTGCTCCTTTGAAACTGTTTTCGGACCTGTTGTTTATATCGGTGTGGGGCCTATGCCCAACTCTTTTTCTACTTTTCATTAATGTCTTTAGTAGTAATGCACTGAAATATCAGGCTAACCATTCACAGAGTATATTATTTCTCTGACGTTAATAAGCCCCTTTTCGGATTTTGGTTGTTATTTGTCTTGTGCAGCTGTGTTTTTGTTTTGGTTGTTGTTGCTTGAGTCTGGGAGTTTTTTGAACGTGGTTTGGACTTATAAACATACACACACAACTAGAGAAAGCGCACGGAATACACCACAACATATATAATATATATATATATATATATATATATATATATATATTATATATATATGATATATATACTATATATATATATATAATATAGTTATATATATGATGTATAAATAATATTATATTACATATGCGGATGTTACATTATATTTACGATGTGGGTGTTTACATGGATGTGCGATATAGTTAAATATTACAATGTAGTTATTTTCACGAAAAGGTTTATACAAAATCGTGTTCAAAATGATTTTTAATCGCTTAATCAATGGATCACGGGAGATAGGGAGGGGGTGGGATGTCCTTAGTAGTAATGCACTGAAAATGCCAGGCCTAAACCATTCACAGGAGTATATTATTTCTCTTGACGTTTAATAAGAGCCCCTTTTGTTCCGGATGTGTTTTGTATATCTTGTTGTCTGCTGTGTGTAAGGTTTTTTGGGTTGCTTGGGTGGTTGTTGTTGTGTGAGCCTGCGGGGACATTTACACACATACACACACAAACTAAGAGAACCACGGAATACACACACACATACACACACAAACTAAGAGAACCACGGATGTTTTTTATACACACACACACACCCTGGGAACACACTAGAGTTTTTTTATGAATATACTCTAGTATTATATATATATTGTAAATATATATATATCATTTTGTAAATCACCTATATATGTTTTATTTTAGGGATAATATATAGTATATATATAGTATATATATATATATATATATATATATTTGTTAAATAGTGTTTTCATAGAACATTTTTTGGGACTTTAAAATATAAAAATATTATATATAGTATATATAAATATATATATATTATATAATATGCGATATTACATATAATACGATGTGGGTGTTACATATGCGATATTTTATACAATGTAGTTATTTTCACGAAAAGGTTTATACAAAATGTGTTCAAATATGATTTTAATCACTTAATCAATGGATCACGGGAGATAGTAAGGGGGTGGGATGTGTGGTTGATTAGAGTTTGATCAATTGATTGTATTAGTCAATTAGATATTTTTAATAAAAATAGAATAAAAGAATTTAGTCATAAAATGTTTTTAATAATTTTATGTAATGTTCATACAAAGAAACCTATTTTTTTATTATGTTATACAAATAATAGTTCAAATATGACTTTGATCGCTTAATCAATAGATCACTAGATCACAGATGATTGCACGTCGATTTATGATAGATAGTTAGGGAGGGGATGGGGGTGGGTGGTTGACTAGTGTTTGATCTATTGATTTTTTGATTAATTGATATATTTAATAAAAAACAATAAAAAATTTGGTAAAGACAAATTGTTTATAATAATTTTATGTGATGTTAATATAAAACATATTTTAATGCTATGTTATACAAATAGTAAGGTAAAAATATGTACTTAATTGACCCTAAGGCAATAAAATAATAGCGCATGGACTGATGGGAGGAGGGTGGTATGGGGCATTTGCGCAATGGTTTTATTGCCTTTTTCCCTTAGGGTTAAAAAGTACAAATTTTTAATAAAAAAAATTAAAAAATTTAACAAAAACATAAAATGTTTTTAGTAATTTTTAAAATATATTTTAAAAATAAATAAATAAAAATAAAAAAATATAAATTTAAACTAAAAGTTTAAAAAAATATATTAAACAAAATAAAAATAAACACTTTAAGTAAAATATAAATATTTCATCATACAAAACAATTAATAGTTTACGTCTGCCTAAAGCAAATGAGATTTGAGGCTGATGTAGTGATCATCTTATGTAATTGTTTATATTAGATGAATTCATTTCATTTTTAAGGGTAAAAAACCTTTTTTAATGGTTCGGTCCCCATATCTTGCGAATGTCTTACAATTTCAGACTCCTCAGGAAATCATCCTTCGTCATTTCAGTGCATATGGATTGATGTAACATATATTAGGCAGATTAAAAGCAGGTTTTTCTTCAGGGACTGAACTCCAGGGGATGTTCAATCTCCCCGCAGCATCTTGACGTCATCAAACTCGGGTTCTATGGGGCCGTAAACAAATAAAATGACACAACATTGGTATATTAAACGAATGTATGCTCACTCAGCACCGCACCGACCTGCTCCGGATCCTGAACCTGTGCAGGGCTCCGTATCATGTGCCTTCTCCATCTCTACCTTGTTCTTATCCCTTCTTCATCCTTTCTCCGTCTTCTTCTCTTCTGCATTCCCTATATATCTCCTTTATTTCTTATTTTTTCGTCTGGAACCACTAAGGAGGGGGGAGGGGTATCCTTAGTCATCCTTGAGGGTATTGAAACTCTCAAAATCAAATTCTTGGGGTTCCTAAACATAGGGATAGACATCTTAATTTTTGTATTATACGTTTGTAAACAGATTTCAATTCTGGCTCCGACAAAACACTCCGATGCAATGCACCGCGACATATGCCTTCTCCTTCTCTGCCTTATTCTTATTCCTTCTTCAACCTTTCTCCGTTTTCTTCTCTTATGCTTTCCCTATGCCTCTCCTTTATCTCTTCTTTTTTTCGTACGGAACCCCCCTATTGGGGGTCCTCATACAATCGAAAGGGTTCTGAAACCCTCATAATTGAGTTCTATGGGTTCGTTAAAATAGGGAAAAATATCTTACTCAGTCTATTATACGGTTGCATACAGATTTCAAGATTCGGTTCCAATATCGGTGCCGGAGCCGCATCGTAATCCGCCTCAAGCTATCTCAGACTCTAATTCCTTCGCTGAAGCATGTTGACAGCTTATTTTCCACCTAGCTAAGGCCATATCCAAGTTAACGGGCTCAGCAGCCACCTTGAATGGGCGTAGCGGCTTGAAACCTCGACTCCGAGAAGCTGACACTACCAACTATATGTGTCCTAAGTTTGAAAGCTATCCGAAAATTATTTCCCTTTCAGGCAGGAAGGGACTTATATATATATATATATATATATATATATATATATATATATAATATATATATATATATATATATATATGGGGTATATATTATTTATATATAATGTATACCTACTATAAATATATTGTATATATATATATTTATTATTATTTACTTCAAATATTGTGAGTGTTATTATACTATTATTATACAATATTCAGGAGGGGATGTCATTATTAATATTAAAATCATTTATCTTAGTTTTATTGCACCATTTAATGATTTGTTATTATTCACTAGGGCTAACTAATAATATCTTCATCCTTATCACTGTTAGTTATCAATGGTTAGACTCTTTTGAACAAAATAGAAACTTCCTTCAATTACCTAGCTCCGTATTCATGTCTTTCCCGTTCTTTTCCTTCAAAAAAGTAGCTAAGTCTTTGGGAATTGCCTCATCAATTGCCCGAATGTTTGGTTTTAAACTACATGACTCAAAATGTTTTGCTATGAATTCGCTAGATTTATTTCTTCTGTGGTAGGTGTCCTTTCTTGGTCCCTTAATGTAGATTTTATTTTATTTTGCTTCCTTTTTCATGCACAGGTTTCCGAAATCCTGTTTAAACAATCCATTGCTTCTAAAGAGTTTCCAACGTAGGGTTTTTACTAAGATATTCGTTTCCATTTTTTAGAATTCCTTCTAGCAACCATATGTTGAGGAGACCGCTTTGTTTGCCAAGAAAAGATTTTGAAGGGAATCGGAGATTACTCTTTGATCATAGATAATGAATATATAATACAGATTTTTGGTATATACTAACTATATATGTTATATAGTTATATGAGTATTATTATATATATATATATATATATATATATTAGATATATTTGGAAATATATATATATATATTATATTATATATATATATATATATATAATATCTTAGGCATATATATATATAATATAAATATATATAATAAAAAAATGAATGACTCCCTGACGACTGTTTATACGAGCCAAGACGAAGGAAGGGAAAAAAAAGATAATCCGAAGGAAAAAAAAGGTCCTGGTACATTGAGAGTAGATAACCAAAGTTACGCTATCGGGCCTTCGTTTAATTGTATAAGGTAAAAAACTCTCTCTAAAGGATGAAGATAAGGCGGGTTGTGTAATTTAGGCTCAGTGGGTTGAAGGAGCCCTGTAAACCATTCGATAGAACAATTTTTATATATTATATTGTTGTTAAAATTAGAATTTAAGATACACTTATTCAGGTGTAAATATATAAATATTTCATTTTCTTCATTTAATTCATTAATTCATTTCATTAATATAAGAGACGTACAATATCAGCCTGAAAAAAGTCAACCACCTAAAAAAGATTTACTTCGAAAGGCGATTATTGTCCAGAATAGAGGCTTTTTACTTACTATTTGTTTGTTGTTAAGAGCGCTGTGTTGCTCTATCAATATTATTGTTGTGCACCAACAGAAACAATTGTTCTGAAAAGGATTGTTCCAATTTTTTTTTTGAAAATAATTTATATTCTTTTACATCCGTGAGTTTGGGTCTTTGGAGGAAACAAGGTTAAGGAAAAGGCAAGATTAAAATAAGTGAGAACCGAAGACAAAACGGTTTTAAGAAAAATTTCCTCGTCTTTACTGCAACCTCGTTCTATCAAACTTAAAAGCATTGTGCACTAAGGAAGTCTTTTCACAAAAATGTAACTCGAAGGAAGAGAACGCTTCAACTTTACGGACTTGTTTCCCCCATAGAAGGCAAACAAACTTCTGAAATTCGCATCAATACAATTGTGCAGGGTTAAGTATGTTCCGTCTCAAACATTCTTTCATTATAATTTATCATTATTTATTCATTGCTTTATTCATTAAATTATTTAAATACATTAATTACCAAATATTCCTGTGATGTTTGTTGCAGGCGGTTGTATTCTGATGGCAATGGATTTAATCATGGCAACATCACTATCTCATTAAGACAATAACGTTAGGCCGCCTCTTGAATTTAAAACTATAACTATTTATTTGTATATATATTGATTTTAATAAAATTTCTTCTCTTTTCCTCTCCTTCTCTACTGTCTACTTCGCTCTTTCAATAAACTTAAACTGGGATCGGGCTTTTTAATCGAGAGACCTTTAGAAGAAATTCATTTCAAATATCAAAATACTCTTTCGACAATAAATTAATACCTTAATTTTGCTATATATATATATTATATATATATATATATAGTACTATTATACTATATAATAATATATTATATATATATATATATTATATTATTATATTATATATATTAGAGTTATATATATACCTATATATATATATTATATATATTATATTTATATACGGCTATATATATATATATATATATATAGGATATTATATATATATATATACTATATATATATATATATATATATTAGTATATATAATATATATATATATATATATACTAGTATATATATACCGGGTTATATATATATAGTAATACTGATATTTATATTATAATATATATTGGGTTATTTATATTATATTATTATAATTAGTAATACTATTATATATTTATATATATATATATATTATATATATATATTGTACCTATATATTTATATATATGGTATATATATACCGGTATATAAAGTGATATACTATATATATATTATAGATATATTATATATTATATATATATATATATTATATCTCATACTATTATATAAATATTATTTATATAAATATATAATATATTATATGTATATATATATATATTATACTATTAGTATATATATATATACGAATATATATATATATTATATATACTCCATACATCTGCTACTATCCTATAACCTATAATACTATATATATATATATATATATAATATATTAATATACAATATATATACTATATATATATAGTATATATAGATATATACTTATAATATAATAGTTATTATATATATATATATATATATATATATATATTATATAGATAATAAGATAATATCATAGGATAAGAGATACAATATAGTAGATTATATTAATATATAGTATTATATATAATATATATATATTATATATATATAGTTAGTCATGAGGTTTGATACATATAAGGAATCTTAGTATGGGGGTGACTATATGAGTAGTAAGTAGTGAGCAGGGTAGGGATAGGAAGAGTATTATAGAGTATAGTAATAACTGATATAGGTATATACTATAGTAGTATATACGAGTGTTATATATAGTAGTATAGTAGGGTATAAAGTTATATATAAGTATAGTATGTGATAGTGTATAATTAGTATATATAATTAGTATATATGTAAGTGTGTGTGCGTGACAGTGGGGTTGTGATGTGTTGTGTGTGTGTATGCAGGAGAGGCTATGAGTCATTCATGAACAGCAGGCATAGTGACCAGAATCTAAAAAGATATCGACGGTGCAATTACCGTGGGGTCGGTTCTTCTTTAGTGATGTCGTGGTGTGTTGTGTGGTGGCTGTGTGTGGTGTGTATGAGCACAAGCGAGACAAACAAGCACAACACAAAAACAAAAACACACGACAAAGAACATACCACATATCAGAAGAAGGGTCGGGGCTTAAAGTGTCGGTTCAGAAGAAAAATACATATTATGTGAACTGATTAGTTCTGGCTATTTCAGTGCGGAATACTATCTGACTATCTCTCTTAATATAGGTACCTGTAACTTACCGATTTCCTGTGCTGAGATTTCCACCACCTATCACTACTCATTCATTTTGAAAACGATTCCTGCCCAACAAGCAATTAACTTTGCGCTAGAAGGCAGCTTTGGAGCAAGTAACTTTTTGTCTTTCTCAAATTTCTCGATGATTCATTGATAAACAAGGTTGTTTTCCGTGCTTCAAATAATAATATTCGGATATGTTCCTGGTAACTATCCACACCAACTATACAGGTCTCTCGGAAAAACGCATATTTCAATACCGTCTCTTGTCTGTTTGTTTATATTGTAGTCTAATTGTCTCGGTAGAGCGCTTAATGGAATGAAATCACCAAATAACTTCTCTTCTCATGAAAACAAGCTTCCGTAAACGTGGTGCTCTGAGGTGCCTCAGATAGTTCATTCACTACCCAGTTGCTAAATCTTTATAGGGGTGTAGGTTGCACTTTGTAATGCAGTGGTAGTTACTCATAACTGGGGTGGTTCTACTCACACAGCTCTCCTTGAAAAAATGGAGTCTAGGGTTTTTCGTCTTATCAACTCTCCTTCTCTCCTTAACTCTCCCTCTCCCATCAAATTGTTGCGTCACTCTCTTTATCCTATTGCTATTACAATGGGCACTGCCCTTCTGAATTCCTCAGTCACATACCTCCTCGACTGAGGAAGGGCTATGTCGCGTATCATACCTTTCTAAACTAACTGCATCCGCTTTGGATTGCCAACTCCATATGACGCCCAACTAAAACCTTTTTATATCTTTTTTTTTTGGCGGGGGGGGGTCTTGATTTGAACTCCTTTTTTCCCCTTTTTTTTCCCCCCCCCAATCTTAACATGTAAATACCACTGGTCAGATGTGCTTGGGATCACTAGCGGCCATTAAATCGTCTATTTCCAAACTACCTTTTCACTTAGAACTTAACTTTCAAAACGCGTTTTGTGTCAGGCTTATCGTCCTTTAAATTGCCACTAACTTGGGGGCTAACTCTGGCACTAACTTGGCACTAACTCTGGTGGAACTTAATAGCCCTTCGGCCTTTACTCACCAGAGGAAACATTTGGATTATAGAGTATATATATTATATATATATATATAGTGATATATATATATATATATATATATAAAATGTTTTGAAAACTGGTTTAACAAAAAAATTTGATTGTATATATAAAATTTATATCATATTTATATATACATATATGATAATAGTATGTATGGCTATTATTATATATTACAGGTTACGCACTCATCATCACGGCCGGGGTACTTCGATATGAAGGTGTGGTCTGTGCAGGAACGATGAAGTAGTTATATGGATTATGAATGTTGGGAAGGTTGTGGTAATTTGATTGTGTATCGGTGTAGTGTTTGGAGAGTTGGCGGGGGTGGAGAGAGGGTGTAGGAAGGTGGGGGGAGAGTGGGAGGGGGGTCGGGGAGACGGTTGGTGGGGGTAGTGGAGGGAGAGAGTCGTTTGTGGTGGGGATCGTGTGGTTGGGCTGGCTGGATTGGTCAGGCTTGTTTTATTGGCTGGTGTTGGGGTGGAGTGAAGTGAGTGAGGAGAGAGGTGATAGTAGTAGTGAAGGGGGTATAGGTAGGAGGAGAAGTCTGACTTTATAATGTGATATATGGATATGGTTTGGAGGACAAATACAGTGATGTTACAAATGTTCTTAGGAAGAATTTGGAATAGATATAATTAATATTATAGTATGGCAGTATATATATATGATTGAGAAATATAAATGTCACTGTTTTAATACAATACATATTAAGCCAACGTATTAGGTAAACTGGTAAAATATAAAGTAAAGAAAATGACAAGTTCACGAAGGGAATATGTCACATCAAATTTAAATGTGTATAACATTACAAATACTTCAAAACAAAAGTAACTGACAAAAAAAAAAAAAAATTCTTCTTCTTTTCAAATATATTTCACAACCTTCAATGATAAATATTCTTATACTTACAAAATTAAATTACTTTATTATAATAAGTAACTTTTTAGCAAAAACCTTCAATATTTTTAATAAGTACAGAGGCACATTGGGTTTTGTGAAATTAAATTTCAAAACTGGTTGCATTTATTAACTTATATTTTTCAACAGATTTTCTTCTTTTCTATGAATTCTTATTTCGTCTTTTATTAGAAAGTCATCCTAAAATAAATAAATATATATATATATATATATATATATATATATATATATATATATATATATATATATATATATATATATATATATATGAAACATAATATATAAATATATATATATATATATATATATATATATATATATATATATATATATATATATATATATATATATATATATTTATTTATTTATTTATTTATTTTACAGAGGTAGAGTAGCGCGCATACTGGCAGCGATGAAATTACCTCCCACTTGGCTTATGGTATGTATCACATTCCAGTGCATAATGGTTCGCCTTTCTGTTCTGCGTGCATAAACATAAGCATCCTACAGACAACACCTTTTATCCACATATCATATACACTCCCCTCTTCTAGACAACATCTTACAGACATCCCTATCCCTTATATCCCTATGTGTGAGGGAGAAAAAATTGCCACATCATATGTCCTGCGTGTCGTAGAAGGCGACTAAGGGACGGTGGTAGTTGGGTTGGCTGCCCACTACCACCTTTTGCCAGGGATGCTAACGCATGGCTCGGAGAAGGTCGTGAAAGTCGTAAGCGGCCTTTTATCTTACGGCGAAAATGTATGAATCGTATGGGTACATGGGATGTCAGAGGAATAAATGTTGAGGAGAAGAGGAGAGAGGTGATGGATGTATTTAGAAGGGCAAATTTGATTTGCTCGCTGTGACTGAAACAAAGATGAAAGGAAACGGTGAAAATGAGTGGTGTGGTGTGAAATATGTATGTGCTGGTGTGGAAAGGAATGAGAGGAGGAGAGAAGGAGTTGCAATTCTGATGAGTGACTTGTGGTATAGAGCTATGGTAGATTTTGTGTGTGTGAGTACTAGAATTCTAACGGTTAAATTTAAGTTTGAAAAGGTCAAGGTGTGAGTGGTTGTGACATACGGTCCATCTGAGGGTAATGTTGAAGTGCGATATTCTGGGATAATCTTAATGATGTTTTAGATGGGGTGAGTAGGAGCTTCAGATTGATTGTATTGGGTGACCTAAATGGTTGGATAGGTGATCAAAGGTATAACAGGTGGTTTTGGAGTGTCGGGAGAAAATGAAAATGGTAGGAAGGTGATTGATTTCTGTGATGAGAGATGTACGTGTGTGAGTAATACTTTCTTTAAACACAAGAGTATTCATAAGTATGCTAGAGATGGTGTAGGTAGAGATGGTATCGAAGTGAAAAGTATGATTGATTTTGTGTTGGTGAAGATGTTGAAGTATGTGTTGGATGTCA
>JABUQX010025060.1:47500-54778 GCA_015478945.1 Trachelipus rathkii | reverse complement strand
ATATTATATATATATATACTATCTATAGTATTATTATATATATATTATTATATATATTATACAGTATATATTTTATGTTATATATATTATAATATATATTATATTATAATATTAAACTTATATTATATATTATATATTATATATATATACTTATATTATATAAATATTATAACTCAAAATTTACTATCTAACTACCATATCATCAAAAGCATTTGTTATTATTATCAGTTTCTCTTGATTCAGAGAAAGATATGCCTTCTTTAAATTTATTAGCTATAGTTGTATCATATTAGAGACAAAGATTTGAGAGAAGAAGAAGAAGAAAAAGAAATGAAAACCACATTTGCTTTCTCGATTTTCCTGTATATAGATTTCATGTCAGATGTTATTCTTTAGCTATTATAGGAATCACATGGATGACTTGTATTATTTATATCTTTATTTTGTGGCACTGTGTGTATGTGTGTAATATATATATATATATATATTATTTTATATATATAATATATTATATATATATAATATATATATATATATATATTATTATATTATATATATAGTATATATATTATATATATAGTTACTATATATTATATATATGTACTAATATATATATAATAATATATAATATATATATTATATATATTATTATATATATATATATATAATATACGATTATATTTATATATATTAATTTATATATTTACTATATATATTAATATATATTTATAATTATATATATAGTTATATATATAATATATATATAATTATAATATAATTATATTTATATATATATATGTTATATTATATATATATATATATATACTATTTGACTATTATATATATATATATATATAAATATTATATATTATATGTATTATATTAATATATACTATATATATAATAAAAACTTATATTATTATATACTTATATATTATTATATAATATATATTTATATATTTCATTATATATTATAATATATATTATTATATATATATATATATATACATATTATATATGTTTATAATTATTATATTATATATATCTATATATAATATATATTATTTTATATATATATAATATATATATTATTTATATTTGACATATATTAGATATTATATATAATATATACATATATATATATATAATATATATATTATATATATATTTATATTATATATTATTTATATATAATATTTTTTATATATTATGTATATATTAGAATATATATTATATATTACTATTTATATATATATTATTATATACTATAGCTATATTATATTATATAATAGATATATATAATATATATTTAGATATTTCGATAACTATTTATATATTATATATCATATAATTTATTATTATATATATATCTATCTATATCATTATATATAGTTATATATCTATATATATATATAGTATATATATAATTTATACTATATATATATAGTTATTATATATTATTATATACTATATTATATTAGTAATATATATTACATATATATATATATTTACATATATCTATATATATTTGTTATAATATATATTATTTTATCTATAGTATATACTACTCATAATCCCGTTATATTATATATTTATTAATCTATATATAATATAATTCCATATATATTAATATATATATATATATAACACTATATATATAGTATATACTTATACTTATATTATTTAAATATATATACTATATAATATATCAGTACTATATTATATATATATTATATAAATATATATTTAATATTATTATATATTATATACTACTTATATATAGTATATATATATATATATATATAATATTATATATATATATAATATATTATACTTATATATTTAATATAATTATTATATATTTACTTATATAAGTACTTATATATAATATTATATATAATATATATTATATATATATATATATAGTATATATATTTATATTATATATATATATATTTATATATACTTATATATTTATTTAGATAATGCTTATGTGTTTCCACATTTCTCAATAAATTTGTTGAGAGGAAATAAAACAAATTTTTATTTTACAATAAAAATATTTTGATATATTAATAATAAAGAAAAACGTACATAAAAACTTTTTATTATATAATACAATTAGAAACTCACCTTTCATATTATGATTCTAGACATAAAAAAGAAACACAAAGATTTGTCAGCTTAAAAACCCTCGGGCAAGAAGCAAGCATTAAGCACAACAACAACAACGAAAAACAACAACACAAAAAACACAACAACAACAACACAACGAAACAACAACAACCACAACAACACCAACAACAACATTAGCACAGACAACAACAACAACAACAACAAACAACAACACAACAAACAACAACAACATACAACACAACAACAAGAAGTTCGTTTAGAACACACAAAAGAAAAACAACACGTAACCAAAAACAACCAACAACACAACACAAAAACCATTAACACAGCAACTTAGCAACAACACAACAACAACAACACAACAACAACAAACAAAACAACAACAACATAAACAAAACAACAACAACACAACACAACAATCAAACGAACAACAACAACAACAACAACATTTCAAAAAGAGTATGGCAACTGTTTTAGCACTTTCTCTCTCTTTAACGATTATACTTCGGAAAATTCGGAAGAAAAAACATTTTGGCCAATCTTTTAATCTTCTTAAGTTGATCGAATAAGTCCTTCCAAGATCGAAGTTGAGGAAACCCAACAAAAAAATATCACTTTACAAATTCAATTTGGCCGGTTTTTTGAATAATTAATAACATTAAAGTAAAATTCTTTGTTGAATTAACTTGTAAAAATAAACCTTAATTAAATTTTAATAATTTTTATTAATTTTGTTATCTGATGAATTCTTAGAAAAGATAAGAATTTTCTTTAATGTTTAAATTTTAATTACGTAATTTGTTATTCTTTTGTTTTATTGAAATTTAGTATTTCCGAAGAATTTGAAAAAACATATTAATAAAATAAAAATAATATAAAAGTATATTGAAATTGAACTAAAATAAGCTTTTATCCTTTTCTATATTTAATTACCATATTTGTTCTGAGCTTAACTGAAAATTTTATTGTGGCGAGCTATTTGTAAAGAACACATAAGAATCCATGCTCTGTTTTTTTATTTAAGAAACGTTAATCTATTGTTATTATTATTAATTATTATTATTTATATTATTATTATTATTATTATTATTTATTATTATGATTTTTATTATTAATATATTTATTCTTATTTATGTTTATTATTATTATTTATTATATATTATTATTTTATAATATTTATTTTATTATCATTAATTATTTGATTTAATTAGTGTTATTTACTGTAATTTCTATTATTATTTATTTATTACTATTATTATTACTTTATTTATTTTTATTATATTTTATTATTATTGATTGATTTATATTATTATTATTTTATATTTTATCTTATATTATTATTTATTATTATGATTATATTATTATTATTATTATTTTCATTATTATTTTATTATTATTAATATATATATATAATTTATATAATTATATATATATATATAATATATAATATTATTATTATATATATATTTATCATAATATATATTAATATATTTATTTATTAATAGTATTATATAATATTATTATATATATATATTATATATTATATATATAATAATAATATATATATATTATATAATTATATATATATAATATCATATATTATATGAATTATATATATACTATATTATTCATACTTTAATCATAATTTTATTATATAGTTTTTTAAATATATATTATATATAATGATTTATATTATTATATATATTATATGTTATATATATATTTATTATATATTATTATTTTATTATATATATATATAATATACTATATATTACTATATACATATATATATATATATATATATATTATTATATATATATATATACTATATATACTTATTATATATATATATTACATAAAAATGTGATTATAAACTGTCATTTTTCATTGCTTCAATTACACATATTTTATTAAAAATTATACAAAAATGGTTAAACTTTAATGTCAGAGAACCTTAGCTTATCAAGAGTATTTTTGTTCTGAATGCGGCTTTTGCAACGTCGAGTGCACATTGACGTTTTTAGTTGTTTTTGTATTTTGATCACCACACACACACACACACACCTAATATATATATTATATTATATATATATTATTATATAATATATATTATATAATATATCTATATATCATATATATATATATATATGATATAAAATATATATTAACATATATGGGAACTGGGAATCCCGATCTTCAGTTGTTAAGAATTCCTTGTATATGATTGGCATTCTCAAACCGACCTTAATGAAAATTAAATTTTAACAGCCTTTAATACTGAAGTGAGATTTTTTTTAATTAAGAACTCTTTACTGCATAATATTGAAATCATTATTTTCTAGAGGATTTATTTATTTTACTTTATTTATTTAATTTTTTAGTAATTTTATTTATATATTTTGTATTGAAGAAGTTATTCTTTACCCCGAACTGGTCGGCCTTAAAATTATTTTTTAATGTTTTTAAATTTGTTTTGGTTATTATATGTATTGGTAAAATATATAATATATAGTTTATTATTATACTATATTTATATATATTATATTTATTATATATATATATATATATTATTATATATTATAATATATTTAATTTATATATTAATATGTATATATACCTATATATATACTTATAATATAATGCCTGGCCTCCATCTGTAGGTATTTTCTCTCGGGTATCAACCTCATTCTCCTCATCTCATGTCAGTTACCATCGTAGCTGTCCCTTTTCAATAAAACACAGTATACTCTTCAAGTAATTTTAAGAGTGAGAAAGTTGAAGAATGGGTAAATCTGCAGATAGATGAAATTATTGGTTAAATGATTCAAAAGTGAATCATCAAATCTTTATTGATTGGATGGTGAGAAAGTTGTGCTAGAACAAAAGCGTTTATGGAGGTTAGTGATGGCATTGGAAAGAGAGTGGTATAGTACCCTTCAGTATAAGGGTAGGTGTAAAGGAAACTTCTAGATATAGGTGAATTAGTTTATTGAGTATTATTGGGAAGATAATATTGCTGGTATTTAGTTCGAAAGAGTGCGATTCGAGTGACTGAAGAAAACTGATGGTGAAGACAAGATGCTTTTAGATTGTTGTAGAAGAGTTGTGATTCAATGTGTACATTTGAAGCAATGATTGAGATAATGAGGAGAAGGAAAACTCAAATTGTGATTTATTTTTTATGGATTTGCACACAGGCGTAAGGTAGGACTTAATAGCAAGCTCTTGGCAGGTGTTCTTGATATATGGTGTATGTGATAGACATCTGATGGAATCAAAATTATGTATGACGATAGTGAAGCGGATGTAAGAATAAATGAGCGAAGGTGAGTGATTGTTTTAATTTAATAGCGGAGTGAGCTATGGGATGTGTTATGTTCAGTTGTTATGGATGGGTTCTGAAGAGTAGAGGTGGAGTGAGGATTTTATGTGTTAGAGTGAGAATGGAAGAGTAGTAGTGATGGAGGTTCCTTCTTTATGATGCGGATGATTGGTTTGTGAGGCGAATATTGAGAAGAGTTTGAGAAGTATTGGTAGAGAGATTGACAGGGTGTGCAAAGGGAGGGGTTTGAAAGTAAACGTAGATAAGTGTGAAGGTTATGCCATGGTGGTGAGAGAGGACAGTTCCTCGGTGTGAAGTCATGTTAAAGGTTGAGCAATGGAACAGGTGTCTGAGTTAAATATTTTAGAAGTATATGTTGGATAAAAGGACGTATGATGCAGAGCTGTAGTAGGAAGTTGTGAAATGGCAGGAAGGTGCGCTGGTTGCAATTAACTCGTTGGTGGATGTAAAGGGACTAAGTCTTGAGTGCGATAGGGTCTTCCATGAGGGATGTTGTTAACAATGTTAATGTATAGTAGTGGGACGATGGTCTGGAATTAAGGGTATAAAGGGGACGGTAAGGCTGGGCTTTCTTTTCGACTTGTGTCTTATTTCTAATTTTTTTTCTGTTTGTTTTTGTATGTCACGCACCTTACCCTCCAGTTTTGGGGAGAGAGGTGGGTGATGATATATATTATTATTATTATATATATATATATATATTATTATTATATATAATAATATTATTTATTATATATATAATATTTTATATATACTATATTATATTATTATATAGTATATATATATATTCATACTATATATTATATATATATATATATATATCATATTTATTATATATTACTTATTATTATATATTATATATAGTATATATTATATTAATAATAGTATATATATATTATATTATATATATATATAATATATTATATCTATATATATATTATATATACATATATTAATATATCATATATAATATTTTATTAATAATATATATTTATATACTATATATATATATAATATATACATATGTTAATATATATATATATATAATATATAATATATATTATTATATATGATATATATATTTATATATATATTTAATATATATTATATATATATATAATGTATATATATATTATTTTTTTTTAGATATTTTATATATTATATATATATATATATTATATCATATATATATAATATATATATATTATATATATATATAGTAATAATATAATTATTTATAGATAATATATTAATATATATATATAATATATATATATATATATATATAATATATATATATATTATATTATACGTTATGTAAATAATATGTAAATATGTATATAATATATAGTATATTATATATTATATATATACTATATAATTATATATATATATATCTAATATAAATAATATTATATTATATTATTTATATATATATTATATGTAAACTATATATTAAATTATTATATTATATATATTTATATAGCTATTATATATATTAATTATATTATATATATATATATTATATTATATTTATATATATATGTATATATTACTATATATATATCATCATATATATATATAGTATATATATATATACATATATAAATTACTATATATATATTATATATATTATATTTATATAGATATATTGATATATTATACTATATATATTTATACTATTATAATATATATATATATATATATTATATTATAAATTATATCATAATCTAAATATATATATATAATATTATATTATATATATAATTATATATATATATATATATATATATATATAT
>JABUQX010025060.1:0-42500 GCA_015478945.1 Trachelipus rathkii | reverse complement strand
AAATTCACAAATGAAATAAGTTATTTAAACATAATAACTTAAAAATATAATAATAATAATTTTTCTTTTAACGGCATTAATTAAATTCAAATTAATAATTAAGTGATAAATTTTTGATAAGATTCTTTTAATTTAACTAAAAAAAAAAAAAAAAAAAAAAAAAAAAAAAAAAAAAAAAAAAAATTTTTGGAACGTTTAAATTGTATTATATTAGAAGACTTTATTTTTGCGATTGAATAAATTTTTCACGCTGTCCAGTGGATATTTTGTGGGCCTTTTTTCTTTTGTAATCAGAGTTAACTAAAATAAAATATAGAGAAGCATATTTATTATTAAAAGGTAATTAATGTACAATATATTAATGTACAATTCTTTCGAACATACTTCTCAGGATTGTACCCATTAATGAATATACACGTAAAATGTCATCATCATACTTAAAAATTTTCATCTTAACATTATTTCTAAAGTTATGTATAATATACATTGTATGGTATGTATGTATGTATGTATGTATGTATGTATGTATGTATGTATGTATGTATGTATGTATGTATGTATGTATGTATGTATGTATTAGGTTAGGTTAGGTTAGGTTAGGTTAGGTTAGGTTAGGTTAGGTTATGTATGTATGTATGTATGTATGTATGTATGTATGTATGTATGTATGTATGTATGTATGTATGTATGTATGTATGTATGTATGTATGTATGTATGTATGTATGTATGTATGTATGTATGTATGTATGTATGTATGCATGTATGTATGCATTAACTCCTTCATTTCTTGCATTCTCTCCTCTTTTTCACCCTAAATGTAATTGCTATTACTTGAACACTCGTTTTTCTTCAACTTTCTGACATTTTTTTTTCTTTTCCATTTTGTTGATAGAAAGAAAACCTTCGTTGTTACGTCGTTTTCTTCTTCCTTTACAGCTAAAGTTGATTTCAAAACCTTTTTCTAAAATCATCTTTAGAAGCTCTGCTTTTCCCCTTTCCAATTGTCATCTTTATCCTTTCTTCCCCCACTGATTTATTTTGTTCTTTACAATCGCTATCCAAGTAAATATTCTTAATCCCTTTGCTCGAACAACACGTCCATTGGGGAATGAAAATCGACGAAATAAATAATTTTGGCAATTTGGAGTTAATTATCCGGGAAGGTGAGGAACAGGGTTAGGGAAATATGTTCTTAGAACACGCATATTTAAAACCTTAGAAGGTAAAATAATCATTGCAAAAAAAAAATGAGAAATATTTCTCTGCAGTTCCACTAAACGTCTTGTTCTTCATCTTGTTCATTTTCCAGACGTATCTTTTCTCTTTGATTACCTCTTCATTTCTTTCTGTTTGTTCTACTTTGCCTTTATTCTTCAGTTCTTTGGACAATCTATTGCCAATGTTCACTTGGCTGGCAAATATAACATGTTCTCTTATTCACTGGACATTTATTCGCCCAATGTGTTTCCGATCGACACTTAAAACATTTTGTAACAGTTCCGAATTGTTCAGTTATCTTTTTTTTCCCCTCTTACGTATCCATCCATCCAACAGTTCTTTATTTTTCTTCTTTTGTCTTTTTGGCGGCTTCGCTGTACCGGTGAACATTTTTAATATTTCTCATAGACTTATATTTTCCTTGCCGCAGGCTATCAACGCTTACATGAAGATATTTGAATTCATTTTGCTTTCCATAAGATGACTTCCTTTTCATTGCTGTAAAGGTAACACCAGCAGCTCTTCATATTCTGTGGATTATAATACAGATCTGATTTTAATCTTTTGTTTCATCTTTTTTTCTTTCATTCTGAATTTTTTCTTGTTTTCTCCAATTTATCCATCCTACTGTCTTTTTTATATACTGTATCAAGAGTTTTTAATATCAATGCTACTCCCTCTTTATCTTTTTTTAACTCTTCTCTTTCTAAATCTATACATATTTCGTGGGCTTTCCCTTTCAGTGCTAGACGTATTTCCAAACCAGTTTATTTTACTTTTTCTTCCACTATCAACCAATCCTCCACTCGTTCTCTCCAATCTCTGTATTCTTCTTTCCCTGAAAAGGTAGGGCATCTTTCTTTGCTAGATATCATCCTGATATTGTGTTAGCAGAGTGGCGCACTGATTAAATTGATGATAACGTACCTCAATAAGATATGATGTGGTATTTCCTCTTTATTCCTTTTTATAAAAGATGTGATAGATGATTATGTGGATGACACTTAATGTCTCGAACTTATATTTCACCTCTTTGTATTTTCTGTAATATTTTTTATCTCTTCTGGTTGCGCAACCGATATTTTCTTGTTCTATTGTTGATCTTTCAATGTCTCTCCTTTTCATATGTTCTTCTCTTCTTCTTTTATTACATGTTGAAAGTTCAAACTACTGATATTTAATACTTAGTTTATATTTATTAAACAAATAATTAAGGCGTTAAATTGAAAGCCTGCAACACTTAATTGACTTTAAATGAATATTACTATTCCTGTTATTTCTATTATCATTATCTCTGTAATAATAATAACATAAATATTAGTTTCATTATCAGAGTTTAAATAATCTACTACCCACTACGGCCGTACATATATTTTCTTATTTTCTAACTACAGACATAAAATAATAATCATATATATATATATATATATATATATAATATATATATATATTATATTTTTATTTATATATTTTATATTATATTATATATATATATATATTATATATATATTATATATAATTAATTAATTAACTATATTATATTTATAGTATCATATATATTAATAAAATATATTATATATAATATATATATATATATATATATATATATATATATATATTTATTTTTATTTTTATTTTTTTTTACAGGGGCAAGAAGCACCGCATGAGGAGTCCAGGGTCGAACCTGGAGTAGATGAAGGTTATGATCCTTCTGTAGCGTTCATTGGTGGTATGATGGAGAGGAAAGACGATTCCACCATTAATAATGACCTTGCCGTTTCCGACTCTGATGATGAACAAGGCTGCGATAATCTCCTCCGTCAGCAGGAACAAGAACAGCAACCTCCAGAAGATGACGATGAGAGAGGTGATCTTTGGTTCTAATCAAGTGAAGGCATTTAATATTTTAAATAAGCATTTTTAGATTAGAGGAGACTATTTATTTTTTATAATTGTACAATAGAAATTTTAACTTTAATTCGCCCCTTGAAAAAGCGATGTTTATCAGCCGCAAATAAACGCCGGACAGTAACGACCTTCTCTCGCTGAAATACACCGTCAATATTATTAGAAAAAGAACGCGTATAGGTCTCGTTTCGGTAATAGAAAAATAATTTTGTCTCTTTTTAAAGCCTTTTTATAATGATAATGGCTTGATCTCATTGGACGATGAGTGTTGAATTAAAATTTGTGTCTATATAAAAATACCTAAAAATAAAAAATGTAGTTAAAGAATTAAAAAAAGGACGAAATACGTGTTTTGGTGGATTGTGCAAAAAGCGCACATTTGTAATAGAAAACACTTGTCTTTACTAGTGGCAATAAATTGTGTTATTAAAACTTTTGCTTGGTAGTAAAAGTGTCAAGAATACAGGTTATATATATATATATTTTGGATGAGAAGGAATGGTAAAATACGAAGGTTCCATTGATGGATGTCATTCGCAATAAAATCGTTCAGATTATACGTGGTGATAATTTTAAATAGCTCTTTACAAATGTTACACTAAATGTTTCCCGTCAGGAAACTTTATTTCTTGATATCTTCCTGATTCCGACACTAACTACTTCCATTATCATTATACAACTTACGCATCCGTTTTGGCTGTCTATTTACAACCTCAATTATTTACCATGCGGATATTTTTGTGTAGCAATTTAAAACTTTCACTATTGCACTTTCCTCAACTTAAAAGCAAACTAATCACGAAAAATCTATTAACTGAAACACCACATTCAAAAACAATTCCACTTTTTCTTTCATGAAATTTAAATTGTACCCGCTTTCTGCAATTTTTTTTTTTTTTTAAATTAATGATCGTTATCTTTAGTAATTATTCAAATTTTTGAGTTGTTTGTTTGTTTGTTTATATTTGTAAGTGCTAAGTGAGCATGAAAAGTAAAAAATCAAGCATATTAAATCGGTTTTGAAGCAAATATAAATAATTTATTTTCTCGTGTCCATAACGTTTGTTTCGTAAATTTTTATTTATAAATTCTTCCACCATATTTATTTCTTAATGTGTTTGTCTGCATAAGAATAAGTTTTTGTATTTGTAGTTTATATTCGTATATATTTTATTTTTAAAATTTATATTCATTTAGGTGTCTTCTCTATCTCTTGTCGGAATACAAGGGGATTCAGAAAGACACTTACATAACAGTAACTCAGGATTGTTATTTCCATCTATGCACAAAAGTTACACCAATTGTGGTTTATATGGCTTTTCAGCAGTGTAGAAGAGCAACTTTGACCACGGTTGATTGCACTATTAGTCTTTGTTGTTGAGAGGGGAGGCTATCCTTATTTTCCTGTGGTGCTGGATAGGGCATCCTTTGCGCCCGTAAATACTAGTTATTGGTAGGGGAAAACTTTGGAAACGATTTGAATTTCGTTGAATATATGTTACTTCTAGCAACTCTAAATTACGGATTTGTCCACGTACCGAGTTGTGTTACGCTCTTTAATCTTTATTTCTTCATTAAAATTTTACTTTATAATATTTAAAATCATTCCTTCAAACATCCTGACTGTAAACCTTTTGTTTGAGAGATCCCTTGTGTGAATTAAACTCTTAAGAGATATAGTCAATACAAATAGTTACGATGCCTCTCTATGAATGTTATTTTGAGTGTATGCTTACATACATTCACACATGTATTTTAATTTAACATAAAATACTGCTTCAAAACTACTAAAATGTATTTTTAATTTTTTTTCACGTTTCAGAAATTTAAGTCTTTTGATGAAATCATCAAATCTACTAAGTATACTGTTTCAGCTCTTATAATTTAGCACCATTCCGAGTTTACAGTTTGTAAGTTTTAAACTCGTAAGCGAGCCCGTGTTAAGTTTTATATCGCAATATTGATTAATACCATTTGATTAACTTCTGCATATTCTCTATAAATAAGTCCGTAATGCATTGATCTACAGCCTATTGAGCAATGGTCATCAGACGCACTTTATTGGTATCTGTTGGCAAAGATAGATTTTCGTTGCTGGATTCAAATTATAAGTCAATCCGTTTTTGTTTTGATTTTTTTAAATCTTGAAACACGCCAGAGAAGAAAAAATTTAAGGCCGACGTGTCACGACACAGTACTTAAAGTAGAAAAATAGAAAAGAGTATTCCAGACTTTACCAGTAGAGTACATATCAGTGTCTGGGATCAGAGACATGGGCAGAAAGGGTGAGACTGTCGAGTCACACGAGCCCACCTCAGTGGAAGAATGGAAAGTTCAGAAAAGCATTGTCCTTTGTAAAAGCATAGTTTACGAATGGTGATAAAACCATACGAATGGTAGAGGTAGTGGGAGAGTTGATTAGGTGAAAAATCCTAGACTCAGAAGAACTTTGTGAGTGAAGTTACCAGAGATATGTGAAACGTGCATAATAAGTTGGTGACCGACATCCCTATATAGAGCAAACAAATGGGTTGGTGTGAAGTTCTGAAAGCATCTTTGAACATCCAACCTCCTAGAAGTTTGCAAAGTGAGAGAAACTATTTGATCTTTTCAAAAAAGATGACGAAAAAAATGGAATACCACGAAATGAAGCAAGTATTTGTTGTTGTAAAAAATGCTGTAGTTGGGTGGGAGATTATGTCGAGTAGATTTATGAAAAAAAATTAATTTTTGATGCATTAAAACAAACAAACGTACAATAAAAACTCAAAGGAAATGTGTTACGATTAGAGCCGTCCTAGCATTTGACATTTGTGACTGTGAAGAATGCTTTAGAAATGAAAGTGTAATGAAGCATAGAGTCGCCGATAATAGGAGATACGTGATGAGTTGTAGACATAAGGAACAGATGAAAAGGTCGATAATGAAATCGAGAGGCGAGATATATGCCACACCCTGTTAAAATTATTTAAGTCAAATGCCTCCAACAAGACTTCCCTTTACCCATAAGGGCAGATCATAGATCAGTGAGATATGAAAGTATATCACCAGTTGGCCTTGATCGTTTAAATCAGCTCTGATGATCGGAAAATGGAAAATTAGAATCAAGAATAAATTCCAGGAATTTAAAGGGATTAATGGTGATAGAGCTATAGAACAATAGTTTGAGGGTTCAGAACAGCTACTCTTCTTCGAAACCGGATGCATGAACATTCGTGCGCTTCCAACACTGAGGAAAGATAGTAGAGTTGAACGTAGACAAGCGCCACCTTTACACACTCGAACAATTTAGGTGGAGTGCTCTTCGGGTTGCTTGCCTTCCTAACGTTCATAGATATTAGCGTCCCATGCACCAGATCATATGTAATTTCGGGTAAAGATCTGGGGAAACCTGAAGAGAAAGAGTAGGAAGGGAAACACCAGAGTGGAATTAGTAGAAAAAAGATGGTCAAAGAGATTTTCTTTTTCAGCGGGAGTATTGTCTACAAATCCATCAAAATGAGTAAGTGTTGGAAAGGTAGATTTATATTAAAGTTGCTAAAGACGTTTTTGGCAAGATCCGTAAATAATCACTGTAACGTTTCCGATCTGACTGAAAATTGATAAAGGTGATAGAAGAACGTGTTTTCACCTTGTAAGCATTGTCCCTAGTCTGAATGGCACGAGAAGACACAGAAGCGTCTTCAATGCCAAAGTAGTCATTTCAAGGATATTACATAAAGCCTTCCAATGCAAAAGCTGGAGATCGCATTAAAATTAAGAGCTATAAGATTGTGGTCCTCTACCAAGAGGAGGAAGTGGTGTATTTATAGCGAAAACTAGTGATGAAAAACTGATTAAGAGCGTTCAAAGAATTGACGTGTGTTAGTTCCGCAGAACGTGAAGGAGACTGAACTATATGGCCTCCTCCTTATTTAGATCTTCATGAAAGAAGCCCAATCACTTGATGTGGTATACGAATAAAACTTCTAGCCTGATCTTCGTATTTAAGATTTTGTACTGTTGAAGAAATAGTAGTAGAACACAAGATTATTGTTGTAGTAAGAAGGCAGATTTTTGCCAAAGAGAACACACTCACACAAACAATAGATAAATAATCGGACATATTTTAAACCCACCAAATGTGGCCGAGTTAAATAAGCTACTACTATACCATTCCCGCATCATTCTCTTACCGATTTTTTTTACTTGAGTATAAGTGGTATTAAACGGCTTTCACATCCTAAAGCACATCATTCCAAAAGTTAACTACTTGCGGCTCTGTAGTAAACTCCAGCAGATCAAAGTATATTTGTAGAAAACAGTTCCCCAACTTATACACTGTACTCAGTTAATGGACTAACAGGTAGAGTAAAATCCTTTTAACATTTTATTAGTTCTTTTTAGCTTCTAAATAAACATTGTTCCGAGAATTTAAAATTACTATTAGTCCTTTTTCAATAGACTGCAGCAAATTCCCAACTACATTACAATTAAATTTCTTACTCGAGTTTCCTATGTGAAGAACCTTACAATTTGTTACTGTTGAAATTAATTTGCTATTTTTCTGGCAATCAATGTTGTACTACAATTCACTCAATTTTTCCAACTGAAATTGTTGGGCGAATTTTAAAATAAAGGATGATAAAAAAAATATATCTTGAAATGCTATCTTATATTAACATATATTTGAAACATAGTGTATCATTAACATGTGTCATCTTACTTACATAATATTGTCATGTAAAGTATATCAATTATCTTGGATAACTCTTGTCATAGTTGCAAAAACAGAATAATAATAAATAAATAATAAAAAAAAGTATAACAAGCGATTCTGACAACAAAAACAATTTGGCATAAATACTTTTATGGTCCCTTAACATATATAAATTAAAACAATCTAATATTTGTTCAAAAAAATAAAGAATTGAAATTACATTAATCAATAATAATAAAAACAAACTATATTTGGTGACTCTTTATACTATATGGCAGTGGACTTAATGTATTTGACTTCCTTTCCGGTCTTCTTCAATTTCTCGAGAAGTTCCTCTGACGGAAGAGAACTCGTCACCAAGACACTCTTCTCATTCAAATTGATGTCCACATTGGTAACTTGATCTATATAAAAAAAATAATTAATTTCCATATGATGGTGTCAAAATTATGAATGAAAAAATTGGACAGGGGTTAAAAATAATAAGCCAGTTACTTTGGCAAGCAAAAGAAATTAAACGAATAATTTATTATTATTGACCAGCAAAGTGTTTACACAGGTCTCGATGTTCGAACATCACTAAAACAAAGTCAAAACATCCGATAAAACATAGACAATATTAATGTTCTTTAAATGGAACTAATAGCTGCTAGAATTTATGTTTGCTACAGCAATATGAGACGATATCTTCTGAATGCTGGAAGCCCAGCAAGAAAGCCACTTTGTAAACAACTTCATATTAGTGCAATGAGCTAAACAACACGAGAGGTGAACAAAGAAACAGTGGGAAAAGGTACTTTCACAGATTCGGATTTTGAAATCTAATCAGAGATGTCAGTATGTGAAATCATTGAATGAACTGATTCGTGAGTGCCATACTGAACAACACGTTAAAAGATCCTGAGTAAGTAATGTTTTAGGGTTCCTTTTGTTTCGCTAGGCCTATAAGTCTTGTGCCAATTACTGAGAATGAAGAATTTCACGAAATACGTTGATTTAATTCGTACAAAAAGTGGCTCCTGATCTCAGCAAAGTTTTTCCAAATAAAGAAGTGATATTTCAACAACACCTTGCGCCATGCAATGCCATACATAAAAAAAACGATGGAACGTTACAAAATGCAAAGATTTATGTGCTCAAATGGCAAGGGAATTCGCCGGATTTAAACTCGATAGAAAACCTGTGGGCAATTCTGAAAAACTGCTCCGAAACTATGATTGGATGACAAAAAGCTCACCAATGCAGTAAGTCAAATATGGTATCGTGAGGAAAATAAAAATGTGTGGAAAAACTTCTCGATCTACTGCGTTAACGATAAAAATTCTTTTTAAAGCTCACGGGAGGCCATATAGGTGCTGAACATAAGAGTTTTTGTGTACAATGTATAACTTACAGGTAAAAAATGTAATTGTATTCAGTGATATTCAAAATTTTATATAATATAATCTCAAAGCAAGTCAATAGTGAGTGGTGAAATGAAGAGGTGATGCAAGCGATTTAAAAAAAAAAAAAAAAAAAAAAAAAAAAAAAAAAAAAAAAAAAAAAAAAAAAAAAAAAAAAAAAAAGTGTGGTTGAATGTACAAACAATGATGAGGTCTCAAAGAAAGGTATATAATAAAGAGGGGAAAAAAAGGACAGCTATGTGAGGTGAGGAAAGCTAAATGAACAGTTTTGGAGGATGAATAGGGACTTACAAGGGAAAAGGAAGCTATTCTGGAAAGAAATACGAACGGTTAAGAAAAAGAGCAAGGGAATCTTCATAGAAAAGTATAAATAGGGATGGTACTTTTGTAACTGATGAAATGGATGTGAGGAGACATTTTAAATATCTGCATAACATTGGCAGTAATGAAGAGGTAATAGTGAATGTATGTGTTAGTTTGATGGTGTAATAAGAAATTCGGGTTTTGGGGATGAGGTAAATGGTAGAGTGAGAAAGTCAAAGAATGGTAATCGAAATGTGAAAAATATTGCAACGATCAAGAATGGAGGCGAGACTATGATTGACTGGATATGTACAGCAGTGAAACTATGGTGTGGAAAAAGAAGTATAGATCTAAGATGCAATATGACAGATGTGTGAAAAGAATTTATTAAATGAGTTATGGACCTGTATAGTATGAAGAATGGTGTGAATGAGACAAATGAGACTATATTAAGATGGTTTGGTCATATGGAAAAGATGGATAATAGTTGGTAGGTTAAACAAATGTATAGATGTGAGTGTCTTGGGAATCAAACGTTTGGGATGCCTAAGGTAAAGTGGATTGAGTCTGTAAAGGAGTGTCTTAAGGAAAAGAATGTGAATTTGGTTAAGTGAGAAGATGGTGGCATAATAGGAGTGAATGACGGGGTTTTGTGAGGGGGTATGGTTGTGAGCCCGGCCCAGGGAATGAACCCTTGCATTAATGAGATACCACAGTGGTGGTCCATCACGGTGTTGTGAAGCCTCAAGGTGGATTTTTAGCTGCAATGGACTCCTACTTAAAGTATGGTAGGGCTTTCCTTTCGGATTATCTCATGCTCTTCTACTTACCTATTCTGTTTCTGTCCATATTATGCATCTATCCCCAGCTATGGGGAGTTGTAGGTAGGATAAGGAAAGAAGAATATATATATATATATATATATTAATATATATATATATAATAATATATATTATTGTTAGATATATATACATATAGATTACATTAATGTATACATATGTTATATATATTATATATTATATATATATATTATATATATATATATATAATATATATAGATATATATATATAATTTATATTATATAATATATATATATATATATTATATAATAATAATAATAAAATAATAAATGTAAATACTGCAATAGACCACAGCTTAAATTTGTATAGTAAATAAAGAACAAAGATGCAATAGTTCTTATTTACTATACAAATTAAGCTGCAGTCTAGCAGTATTTACATTATTAAAACTGACGAACGAGGAAGGACAGGTTGAAAGCTGTGGATATCGCCTTGAAGGGGCTTGGTCGTTTGAAGCTGTTCTTGAAATCTACTTTTTTGTTAGAGTTGCTCAGTCGGTGTAGAGCATCCGAGATGTCAGTTCTCATCGCAACATGCGTTGGTTCGACCCCAGAAGAGGCAATTCTTTACCTTTACATAACATGTCCTATTATATACCTATATATATATATATAATATAGATATATAATATATATAATTATATATAATATATATATATATATATATATATATATAAATATATATTATAATATATAATATCAAATCAAAAAAGCTTAGGACGCCAATGTGAATAAGTAGAAGTACAATGCCTTTAATTAAAAGAGATAGTGATTCCTTTGAAAGAAGAAATAAGTTCTTATATATTTTATCATACATTTATTTAAGAATGGTAGAAAGCTTTCGACCTTTTAATTCTAGGTCCTCCTTCAGCTTTTAATTTAGTTGATGTTTAACAGCAGCTGAAGGAGGACTTAGAATTTAAAGTCGAAAGCTTTTGCTACCATGCTTAAATAATGATGATTAAATATCTAAGAACTTAATTTCTTCTATTCAAAAGAATCCACTAGTCTCTTTTAATTAAGGCATTGTAATCTTATATATTATATATTTATTATATAGGAATTTATATTATTATTATTATAATATAGTATATATATATATTATAATTATATATATATATATATATAATATTTATTTATATTAATATTTATTTTAATTAATTTTTTTTTTTTATTATAATTATATATATATATATATTATAATTATATATATATATATAATATTTATAAATATATAATATATATATAATATATATATATATATATATTAAAACCAATTACATCATACCTCCTAGTTTGTCCAAGACCCTTTTCACAGCACCTGAGCACCCTTCACATGTCATTTCTACAGTGAATGCATGGACCTTGGGGACAAAAGTATTAAAATTATATTTCTTGAATTTCAAAGTAGAAGTAAAATACTTTATTTTATTAAAAGAACAGGCAGTCATTTTTAAGTTTTCATCCAATTTTGATGGGACAAAGAGAAAAGAAAGGTCTAGCCCATTCATCTCCAAATTTGCTTTCAGAATTAAAATAGGTTCAGAAAGAAAAGTTTGTCTTGTCATAAAACATTCAGAATTTTTTTTTTTTATCCAATGATTTAAGAAAAGATAGATATGCTGGAGAGTGCATGCAATTTAGAGCAACAAAGATGATTTTCGGGTTTGAGGGTAAGCGCTATGAGGAGAAGCTGAAGGAGTTTAGAATGTTTCTGTAAAAGGTGATTTCTTAGAGGGGAATATAAGTCTACAATATTTTTATATATATATTGATAATACCAAGACCAATAAATTCGCTATAGTAGACCATGGACGGGAGACCAGGAGACACAATAAGAAAACTAAAAAGGAACAGTAATCTTACGATGTAAGAAACATTCATTCTGTAATAGGATTGTTTTGTTTTGGAATGGTTTGCTGCAGGAAGTTGTTGAGCATGACTCATTTGCAACATTTAATAATGGATTGGATGCGTATATATATGAATGGTTTGGGCATCATATAGTATTTACTGACTAAGCCAAATTGGCAGGTTTTTTGTTAGTTGTTAAGGTAAAAGTGGTAAATATGACATACTAATTAAAGCTTGTAGTGTGGTCAGCTTATACCTTATACTATGTAAGTTATTGACAAGCCCTAGAGTGCTGTGTGGGTTTTGCATGAGCATGTTGCTACTCTAGTTAACTGGGACAGTCTTGTTAATCTCATGTGGCTTCTTACTGTCTCTATACTTTTAATGTTTAATTATACAGCGATAGAAAAATCTCCCTGAACCATTTGCAAATCTGCAATAAAAATAAAAAAGTTAAGCAGAAAAAAATCTATTATAAAATACATCAGCTCTTTTGTTACAATTTGATAGCAATTTGAAGTAAAAAAAAAAAAAGTAGCTAAATAAATTTTAAAAATTTTGAAATACTATGAAAAATGGATTTAGAAAAAAAAAAAAAAAATTCTTTCTAGATTGGAATTCCTTTCTCAGATTTCAAGTATCTTTGCCAAAGAAAGTTGGTGTGTATTTCAATGAGGTTAAATAAAAAAGTAAAAAATGAAAAAAAAAATTTAAACTCTATAGTATATAGCTATATTTAATTGCAATTTGGAAATGGTTTGGGAGATCTTTCTTTTGACATATGATTCATCATCAGATTGAATAAAAAAAATTTCTAAAAATTTTTTAAGTGTGATGTCATAAATCGGAAATGGAATTTTTTTTTTTTTTTTTTTCCAGGAATTTTGAATGAAAACTTCGGCATCTTTATCCTACAGTGAATGCATGAACCTGGGAGAAAAATATTAAAATAATATTTCTTGAATTTTTCAGTTTGTTAAATTTCAATCTAGAAATATGATAGAATTCCATTATTTAATAAGGCATCCTTCAACTTATGCCTATACTATATATGTTAATGACGTAACAAATGATATTAAGCAGATAATATATACAATCCTAATGATTTTAATTTTTATTCTTATATAGAAGCAGACTCATTTTTAATTTTACTTTGTATTTTAATGTTTTATACCTTTTTGATATTAATAGATGGTTTCTTTTTTATGATTTTATTCAAATTTTAGTGATTTTTTTCTTGGTAGCTAAACAAGTTTCTTTTGCTTTTTTATTTTATTTTTTAAATGGGAATCTGAAGAATGTTCTATCCAGTGGAAATTATTAATTTCCTGTAGTTTCACCTGGGTTTATTCTATGTAGTGATTCCAATGGCATAATAAAGACTTCAAAATTTCAAAACTTACGATTTGTGACATATTAAATAATTATTTTTTTTTACAGATATTACCACCACTCACAGTCAGAGCCCTAATTAAGGAGGGGATATTATTATATATATATATATATATATATATATATATATTAGATATGTTTTAATATAGACATTTTATATATATATATATATAATAATATATATATATACCTGAATGACAATTTTGGCTTGGTTTTGGCATGGACAGTTTTAATATGTTCATGTGGCTTCCATGTCTCTATTTTCTTATGTTCCCATTCTAATTCTTAACTTCCTGCCTAGATAAGACTAGAACTTGAGCTTCCAGCAAAGTTTCTATATTATATTTTCTATGTTTTATTTAGCTTTGAAACTTCATTTTTCAGGAATTAATTTTCATTCATGTGTACAATGTACAATATTTGGCTACAAGCTAGCCACCAAAACAGATAGTGGGCATTCATTCACTAGCAAGCCCTACTCCATTACCACATTCAGCTTTACTTTCCTTTACAATCCTACAAACATCACACTGAACATGAGCAATATCTACACTGCCATATTCTTAATAATAATAATAATAATAATAATAATAATAATAATAATAATAATAATAATAATAATAATAATAATAATAATAATAAACCCTACTTTGCTAATGACAACAGCAAAATCAATCAATCAATCAATTCCCAAATGTTCTTTAAGGGAAGGGTCTGGGATCCACCTTTGCCCTTTATCAACAATAAAATTAGTAGACTACTATGTACTGGAATACTCGTAAAACAAAAAAAGCACTTACTTGTGACATTTTCAATGTATGAATTTAAATTAATTATATAAAAAAAGTCCGAAATGAAGGTTATGATTTTGTTTCAAAAGTGCGGTCGGCCTCTTATGAAATGTTAAAATCTATCTATACATTCCCTAAAACAATAAAGTGTACCATCACTAGTTTAAAAATGTATTATCTATTTTTATCAGTTTATACTTTTTATCTTATCAATTTAGGGAGGACTAAAGAGTATGTATCGATATATTTATCGATACAGATATCTTTATCGATACTCTCGAAATATTTCAATGATTTTTTTCCGCCAATATATTGATATTTTTCCTCAGTATCGAATATCGATATTTTTTTATAAACACAGTATAAATATATGTAGTAGCCTTAAAGAATTAAGAAAATTCCTTACGTTTTTTGAGTATTTTTTTCGATTTTGCGCTAAGTTTGACAAAAACGAACGCAAACTCAAGCATTTCTTATATTTCGTAAACACAAATACAAAAACGAAAACGGTTTAATTCTCGGACCATCGCTCGCGCATATGTGTGCAGTGTTCCTTTCGCGGGAAAATTTTTCGCCAAAATGTAAAACAAAGCTTAAATAATATTGGGCATATTCCTTCAAAATTTAGTACCAAGAGAAAATACTAAACGTATTTGTGATTATAAAAATAATCTTTCGTTATATTCAAAGTCATATTATATTTGTTTAACTTTTTGTCGAGAAATTTTTCCGAGAAAGGTGCAAGGAAAGGACACACAGAAGATCACAAGATGGTTCGAAAATTATATCATTGGATTGAGGTACTATAGTTTTAATTATATGTATACTTTGCCTATATAAAGGGAATATATGGGATAATGTGGCCCTTTTATGTGACTCAGAGGGAGGAGGCTAGAGACTAGAGAGAGAACATTTTAAGAGAGGACGAGAGGTTAGCCAAAGTTGGGTTAGCAATTACCATAGTATAGTTATAGTTAAAATTATTGTATCTCAATCTGTTATATATTACTTATAATTGTATTTTGAGTATTTTGAGTGAGGCTTTTGGGTATTGATGATTTATATTTGAGTTAATACAATTAATTAAACTGTATGTTGAATGTATAATTGTGGGGTTGGTTGATTATTTGCATGATATCAAAATATACATAATCAAAGTAGCTGTAGCATATGATTAACACAGCTTTTAATGGCCAAGTAATCTGGTGAGCGCTTTGATAATCCTTCGGGGTATTGGTGATTTAGTTTTGCATGTTAGCTTAGTTGACGTAGTTGTTTATAGTTTGGCTAAAATTTACATGTACTTATAATTAAAGTTACAGATGCTACTGTTTTTATCAATTTTTTTTATTATTTTTGTAACACGTTAATTGCCAAGGCAAATTTCGAAAAATTCGACCTTGGGCAACAGAATTAAAAAAAAAGAAAAGAAACATGTCAGATGGTTTAATTTTTTAATCTTTAGAATATTTGTGCAGATAATTGCATTTATTTTAAATTAGTAGCCAATTCACAGGAGGCAACAACATAATATAGATATAATTAAAATTTATAGTACTGTACTTCATTCCAATGTTATAATTTCGAACCATCTTTTGTGTGTGTGTGTACTTTTTATCGGCAAAATTTGCCACCAAAAACAACAACAAATATAATATGACCATGTGATACTGATATGACTTCGTATTTAGCAAAAGTTTATTCATATAATCACAAATACTTTTAGTTTTCACCGTTGTAAAAAAGTTTTGAAGGAAAATGCCCGTTATATTTTTATCGCTAAAATTATTAAGTTACTTTAATGTTCATGAACTCCCCGCCTCTGTAACCTCATCGGTTTCAGGTCCTAGACAAGTATGAAGTTCTAAGGAACAATATATTTTTCCTTAGGAAGATTGGCCGAAGTCCCCCACACCGTCGTTCCACCTGAGAGGTCTGAGAGACACCAGACTTCCTGATATCTATGGCGGTTCTACTCTAGGGTGTTCGTTAGTTTTAAATCATAAAACAACTTTACATATAATAAGCTTTATACGCTGATTCCAAAACGTAATTTGTTTTTCTGTAAGTGTCGTACTTTTCGTGTGTGTGTGTGTTTTTTTTTTGTGTTTTTTTACATTCTGGTAATAAGCTTTATACGCTAATTCAAAATAAGTAATTGGTTTTTCTGTCATACTATTATATATATATATTATATATAGTATATTATATTAATATATATATAATATAATATATAGTATGTAGTATATTATATATATATATATAATATAATAATATATAAATAATATATTATATATATATATATATTATATTGATAATATATATATATAATAATATATATAAATGTAATAGAGACAATCGTTACCGTTACCTGCCAATTTTACGACATTTTTCGTTGTTTTCATATATCATTCTTTTTTTACGTTTCAATTTTTTTTTTTTTTTTCTTTATTCATTAAATTTATATATCTGCGTTTCCCGAAAGCCCGAGTGCTAGCGCGTGTGCAAAATCGAGACTCGGGAAAAACGATTCGAATAGAAACGAGTCTCAAAAGTAATCAGAAGAACAGGAATATTTGAGTCCTGGAAACGCCGAGCGTCGCCCGTCGGATCAGTTGACAATTGTAAACTAATACTCTTATACTTACTATGTATGCTATTTTTTATGCGAATGATCGATTATAATTTAGTATTCTTAATATATAAAGTTAACTAAATATTAAAAAACTTTTGGCAAGCCATTCCCGACACATTGTTTTTGTAAAGAAGATTTGTTTGTAACAAAGTATCCTTTCTCGCAGCCCGCCGTTTATTAATTCCTTAAATTGAGGATTTAACAACGGGCGCCTACTGTGACGTTTACTGGACGTAGAAGTGCGCAAACGGGCTCTGGAAACGATGCATGTACGCCTGTGTGCCCGCCCGGGCTGCAGTCGGGCTTCTGGAAACAGCTTATATGAGAGAGGTTTGGCACTGCTCTAGTACTTTAACATGGGGCCTAAAGATATAAAAAAAAAACAGATTATTTGAAAAAAATATCCGATATTTCGTCAGAATCTGTTAAACTCAACTATTACCCTTTGCTACTAATGAGAAAACTTTCCGGCATCCGCGATAGGCCTGGCCAGCAAGCTGATTGGTTGAGGCCCGTGTCACCCAAGGACCTTTCTCGATATTTCCTTTTCTATTTTGTCCGTTTTCTTAAGCTGTGCTAGCGAAATTTAGCAAAATTTTAGCACAAATTTCTTGCAAAATCGAACACGACGGCTTGCGCTGTTTTCTTTTGTTTACAAACAAACAATTGGAATCAGCTCATAGTTATGTCAGAGTGTATTAATAATAATCTGTGGTTTATATATATTTTTTGTGATCAAGCTGTTGTGATCGAGCTGTTGTGATGGAATAAACAAAAATAATACTAAAAAATAACAGTTTATATCGAGGCTGGGGAGCTGATGTAAATTTGTGGCAATATATTAATTCCGCACAGTCATTCATTATTTCTACTCTATCGAACATTGGGAACATAAAATGTACATAAACGAATAGAAAAGTCTAATGAATTGAATAAGATCATTTTCGTACTTTAAATATATATATAGTAAGAAAAATCATTATGTATAAATATCGCAGACGTATATTCGATTTTAGATGGAGTGTCCCGGCTTTGACTGCATTTTTATTTTTCTCTGTAAAGATTGAAACGGAACGTTGTCTGTCACTAATGATGGCATGACAATGTGTTCAATAAGGATGACTGAAGGAGATATAAAGTTTGTTATAATAGTGGAGCAGAGGGGCTTCACCCCTGATTTTTATAAAAATCACAGGATATACTTTAAAAAAATAATAATGAAGAATAGTGAAAACGAAAATTGGCGGTCTCTTTAGGAAAAAGTTGCAGCCTCTTAAAGTTTGAATTTTCCCATAGGATTTTCTTATAATTTTTTTTTTTTTTTTTTTAAATCATAGAATATACTCTAAAAAAATAATTAAGCTTATAAAAAAAATGAAAATGGTTTAATTCTTTAGAAAAAAAAGTTAGTCTCTCAAAGTTTAAAATTTTCTTATAGGCTTATAAAAAAAAAATTAGTGGGCCTCGTGCTCGTTTTAGAGCCATCCTAGTTCAAGTTATGATAAGATTTGTTGAGTATACATAGATTTTCTCTGTGTATACCTAACAAAACTTAATATAACCTGAACTAGAGGGCCTGAAATGAAACCTAACTTGGATGGATTAAAAATGAAAAGTCTATGGGAGTTTTAACAACTTTGAGAGGCTGTAACTTTTTTTCCTAAAGAGACCGCCGATTTTCATTTTCACTATTCATTATTATTTTTTTCGAGTATTTCCTGTGATTTTTATAAAAATTGGGGGCGAAGCCCCTCTGTGCTACTATTACCTAAAGTTGAAATCATAATTAAGCCTATAATCTATTCGTTTGTGATTACAGATTTAAAAAGATTTGAGGTTTTTAAATAAGGTTCAATATTTTGATCTTAATCATAATTGATAATATTTTAATCTTAATTGATAATCAATATTTTGATATTAATCTCCTCTAAAGCTTCAGCAAGGGCTTTAAAAACTTTTCTAAATCATAACGATTCATTGTAGCTTTCCGCCAACCTTGTTTCACACACTCGTGTTAGTTTTATTCATTTTTCTCTTGGAAAATCTTTCGAACGCTATTTTTTTATGGTAAACTAAAATGGGTCGCAGTTCTTTTCGCTGTGCCAATAAAATTTCTAATATGTTGTACTCCATATGAATGTCAATAGTAACGAACATACAATACCGCTCTATATTCTCCTATATAAAACTTTTCTTCATTGTTGCTGCGCCATCATGTCATTAGCCAATTGGAAAGTCTCTATTTGAACCTCCATAGTATTGCCTCTGCTAGAGATTCCCCTATTGTGCTTTCAATATTCACTACACCTAAGAAATTTTAATGAATCACAAATGTTTTCCTCATTTGAATTAATATATTCTCTTTATTTGCTTTATTTATTATTTTTATAAATTGAAATTAAGAGAATTGAGCCATCAAAAATTTTTGATAAGAATTTTTTTTTTTTTTTTTGGGGGGATTCAGATACCCTTAACCCCTCTGGTTACAGTCTTATATATATATATATTATATATTATTTTAACTATTATATAATATATATATATTAATATATATTATATATATTATGATATATCCTATATATATATATAATATATATATATTATATATTATTATATAATATCTTAATATATACTAATTATATTATATATTTAACAGATTTTTATGATGTAGACTCACTTGCAACATTTAATTAAAACCTGTTATAATATCAAATTTTTTACAAAAATTAGACCCTCTGTTGTCCTTGTCAATACAGAGCTTCAACTATGTTGGGGCTTCATCTCATTGTGGTAAGTTCATATTATACTATATATATGATATATAATTTGTATATATTGTATATATAGTATATTTATATATATATATATTATATATTATATATATTTTATATCTATATAAATATATGTTATATATATATATATATAATAATATATATTTAGTAATATATAGCTATATAATATATATCTATAAGTTATATGTATATTAGGGATGTACCAGAACCAGAATTTTTGGTTCTGGTTGGAACCGGAATTTTACGGAACTTTGGAAAAGTTCTAGCCGGAAGTTCTGGTCGTAACCGAAACTTATCAATTTCCGCTACACACCTACTAATTCTCTGAAACTGTCTGATTAACAAGTGGAGTCTCTCTAGAAGTATCTTGCATCTTGTCATATCCTTATTGTGAGCTCTTAGTTCTGTAAGCCAATATTTAGATAAGCGGATCAGTAAATTTATAAAGTAAAATAGTAATCATACTTTAATAATATTAACACTTAAAAGATTTAAAAATCAGAAAACGATATCGCTTGAGCAAAAAAAGGTAGATTTTTGCTCTAGTTTGTAATGCGATGTCGATCAAGTTAAAACATATTTCGAAGAATGTATAAAAACCTGCACATTCTGTAAATGTAAATGTAGATAAGAGAAAGGCTATGGCAGTGAGTGAGGAGAGTCCATGGTTTGAAGTTATGTTAAATGGTGATCATTTGGGACAAATATTTGAGTTTAAATATTTAGGATATATATACTGTATGTTGGATGAAAAGGGAATGGATGATGCAGAATGTAGTAGGAAAGTTGTGAATGGTAGGAACGGATGGCTTGTTCAATTAAATCCTTGGTGGATGTAAAGGTACTAAGTTTTTGAGTGCGCTAGGGTATGGTTGTGGGGCTTACCCAGGGGATGAACCCCACATTGACAAGATACCACAGTGAGGGTCCATCGCAGTCTCATGAAGCCCTAGGGTGAATTTTTATGACTGGAATGAGTTCTCACTTAAGGGTATGGAGGGGATGGTAAAGGGGGGCTTTCTTTTCAACTTTTGTCATGATCTTCTTCTACTTTTCTGTTTCTAGTGTATGCTGCGCAGCTCATGGGCACAATCTGGGGAAAGGAGCCAGATAATATTTATATACCAATATAGCTATATATATATATATATATATATTATATATATATATATATATGATATATATAAGATATAAATATATATAATAATATATATAATATATATATATATATTATATATATATATATATAAATATATTATGTATATATATGTGTATATATATATTATCATATAGCTATATATATATAAATATAATATAATATATATATAATATATAATATATATAAGTATAATATTATATATATATAATATATATACATGGTTAGTAGAATTACTATAATATATACACAGTCTTTTATAATTATATACTAATATAGCTATATATATATATATATTTTTAATGAAGCACACAGAGAGAATACCTAAAGCAAAATGGAAACTATTTAGTAAAGAAGTTAATGGTGTGAAACAACTTTTGAAGAGGTACTTCATTTACTTTAGTGACTATTTTCTTTACTCTAAGAAGTTTGATATAATAAATACGTATTTGATAAGCTACTAATAAAATAATTTTTATTATTATTATTATTATTATTATTATTATTATTATTATTCCTCGAGCAGGTCTGACATCAGCCCTCGTGGTCATGTGACAATCCTGTCTCCTTTATACTCAAGTTGTAGATATTCAAGTTCTGGTGGCAATCCTGAAGAGGACAAGAACAACAATAATAAGGATGGGACAAAAAGTTTGTGGGCTAAAATTGCATTGGTGTTCCTTACTGGTTATCTTATTATTGCCGTTGGATCAATTCTTTTACAAAATAATAATCAAATTGAGGTAACTACTAAAATAGTTCATCATTTGATATATATATATAGTATATATAATAGTATATATATATTAGTATATTAGTATAATAGATTAGTTATATATATATATATTATATATATACGTATATATATATATATTATTTATATTTATGATAATAATAATTATTATATATATATATATATATATATATTATTATATATAATAATATATATATAATATATATATATATATGATTATTATATTATATAGTATAATATATATTAGGGATGTACGCGGACCTCGGATTTTTTGGAAGTTCCGAGGTTCCGGCCGAACTAGCTTGGTTCCGGCCGGAACTAACTCCGGAACTTTCTACTTTTTCAAATGTCTTCCTTGATAAAATTCAAGTAATTGATTTGTCATTTACACAGAGTTATGATTTGCATAAAAAATAATATTAATAAATGTGATATACGTCCGACCCTCGGTAGATACGCGGGTTATGGTGTCTGACCCCGGCGTTATAGCTATATCGTCGTATAAGCTATTAAACCCCCTGAAAAATCGTTAATTTTTTAAATTTTTTGATAAAGGTCTTAAAATGGCAGCAGTATTTTATTTATCCTTAATATAATTGAAAAATTGCAGCTACATCAACATCAGAAAGTATATAAACATAATTGATATTCTAGTTAATTAGTAGATATTTATTACATTACAGTAACAGTACTCTACATATCTTAAAATGAGCAAAGTTTTTTTTAGTTTTTTAAATGAAAAATAATTTATTAACAAACTTTAAAAATTTGGAGTATAAAAATTTTACTATATTTTATTATAGTTCAGACTGTAATTTCAAATTTCAAGATAGTCCCATTGACGCAAAAATAACGACTTTCCATATGAAATGGAGTTTTAATTTTAAGAGATGAAGGGCAGCCCAGAATCTGTAGGTTGTATTGGCCGCTCTTTTGAGAAATACATCGTTATCGGTAATATGACGCTTTTGCCTTTTTAGGTCATCCAATTATTTCTTTTTTTCTTTTCTTTATTCATTTTTTATCTTAACTTATGTATGTATTATTTTTATTTTATTTTTGGCCATTTTAATTTTAATTTTTCATCTTTTTTTAACATATGTATTAACAGAATTTTAATTTATTTTTGTAATTTTGGTAATTTTCATTTTTCTTTTATTATCTTTTTGCCAACCCCGCGGTGTAGCAAGATCGGTTCTATAAGACCGCGTTCTACGAGGAACGACTGCATGTGAACAATATATCTTGATAAAATGAACCTTCGACTACTATATCTTTACAAAACTTTAAATATGAACAATATTTTCACACTCGAACGGGTAGCTTAAATACTCTATATAGGAATGGGATATTTTTGAATTTTTTAGATTTTTTTTATTTTTTTTAATTTTTTTAGACACTAAATTGCTTATTTAATTATTATTTTCATAACTATAAAGTTAATTAATTAAATTATTTCTGATATGGGGTTACTTTTGGCAATATAATTTTTAGTTTAATAATTATTTAAATTCTAATATATAATATATAGTATATATATATAATTATATAAATGTATATATATATATAGTATATTATATATATAGTATATATATATATATATATATATATATTCATATATATTATATATATATTATATATAATATATATTATATATATAGTAATAGTTGTTGATAAATTCTATGTTAAGTATATAGTATATATATATGATATATAGTTAATAAGTATATAATATATATATATTATAATAATATATTATAAATATAGTATATATAATATATATATAAAGTATAGTTATATATATGATATATTATACCGGTATATATATATATATAATATATTATATTTCTAGTTTTTTTTTATATCCTGTAATATATTTCGTTCTCATAATTTTTTATTTATTTCGTTTTATTAAACAGGCAGCTTATCCACCAAATCATTATATATATGTGGATGAAATATAGCTTAACATTAATTAGGTAAATAGCTAGGATTAATTATTATGGATTTAGAAAAAAGTAAGTAACTAAAAAATAAAAAAATAAAAATCATGAATTAAAATAATATAAATACGTAAAAATAATAAGTTGATTTAAATATTTGATCTTCTTAGCGAGTATACGGCTGTAGAATCTAAATTCAAATTAGAAATCAAATTGAACAGGTATTTATTATTATTATTATTATTATTATTATTATTATTATTATTATTTTATTATTATTATTATTATTATTATTATTAATTATATTTTATTATTATTATGTATATTTATTATTTGTATTATTTTTTATTATTATTATTATTATTATTACTATGTGAAATATACTCCCAGAACAATAATTAAATAGCCAAACAAAAATATTAAACTTAAACTGTTTAAGCAAAAATTTTTAGAAATTTTTTAAAATAAGTATTCATAATTTTCTTACTTAAAATGAATTTATTTGAATTTTGAAAATTGTGTGGTGTAGGAAAATAAGTTTCTCTCCATGTTGTGGATTTAAACGTGATCTCTTTATCCTCAAACACGTTACCAGTTTCTGAAAAAAGCTTTTTAAACTTTTGAAGACCCGTGGAACTTAATATAAGTTGCGTTTCCAGAAGACCTGACTGCGGCCCGGGGGGCACACAGGCGCACATGCAGAGTTTCCAGAGCCCGTTTGTGCGCACTTCTTAACGTTCACGTAAAACGTCATACAGTGTCAGGTGCACGTTTTGTTTAATCTCGGAAATTATGGAACCGTTAAAAACTGGGCGGGCATGCGCCGAGGAAGAATACTTTGTGTTTTACAACAAAACTTTTTATCAACATGGTGTCGGTAAATGGCTTGGCCAATATTTTTAATATTTAGTATATTCTTTTATATGTGAAGGATACAAATATATCGTATCATTTCATAAATAGAGATACCGTACATTTAAGTATAAGAGTCATGGGCGGAGGCAGGATTTCATTTAGGGGGTGACAAAGGTTGAGTGATATAAATATATTATATTTATATATATATATATTATATATAGTATATATAGTATTATATTTGATATATATATATATATTAGACTTTTATTTATATATATATAATATATATATATATTATATATATATTATTATTTATAGTATATATTATATATATATATTTAATATATATATAATAATTAGTGTTATATATGTTAAATTTGATATATTTTTGTTAATTAATAATTAAACTTACTTCATTAATCTATCGATTGATGTTCTTTTTCAGTTTTTCCGCTAATAAAACCCTTAAAAAACGTAGTCTGGCAAAAATATAAGTTTTAATTTTTTTAATTTCGCCAAGATTTAAAGGGTGGACAAGTGGCTCCCTGCCAACCGCCGTGGTATACGCCGCATGAAAGAGTATTGTTTACAATTGCCAGCTGATCCAACGGGCTCGCTCTGCCGTTTCCAGGTACTCAAATTTCCTGTTTGCTTGATGTTAATGTATATTTTTTTTCAATTCGAAGCGTTTCCGAAGTACGGATTTTGCCACGACGGGCTGCACAATACGGTGCTTCTTGCAACGCAGCTACAGTATTTTCGCTTTTTTTACTTAATAAAGATTTATTGATGCCGCTATACCAAATTTTGAGCTGCAAGAACTAACGAGCTCACATATGGAGTATGCCTAAGATGGACAGATACTTCTAGAGAGAGACTCTCCCATTTGTTAAATCAGGAACAAGGTTTCTTAAGTTAGAAAGTAGCTGCGTTTCCCAGAAGACCGAAGTTGCAGCCCGTGTAGCAAAATCGACTCGGAACTTCCGCCCTTTGAAAGAGGAAAAATTACATTAAGCCGAATTCAAGAGACAAGAATATTTAGTAGCTGGAAACGGCCGCCGAGAGCGGCCGCCCGCGTCGGATCAGCTGGTAATTGTAAGCAATACTCTTTATAGCTTATAGTGTCTCGGTTAGTTTTTAGTGAAAATGAGTACGATCATAAATTATGTACCTTAGATATAAAAGTTTAACTAAAATATTAATAAAATTTTGGAATAAGCCATTCCGACACATGTTTTGTAAAAAGATTTCGTTTTGTAACAAATGTTTTTCTTCACTGCGCAGGGCCGCCGCATTTATTAATTCTCGACTCCGAGGAGGATTTATAAAACGCGGTCGCCTGACTGAGTGACGTTTACGTGACGTAGAAGTGCGCAAGGGGGCTCATGGAACGATGCACATGTGTGTGGGGATTCGTCTCAATAATCCAGTCGGTGGAGCTTTTGGGAAACGCAGCTCGCACGATCCACATTAAATTGAAAAGCAACAATGACCTTCAAGGTGATGCCTGGATTGTAGAGACAGACTTTTAAGCCGTTCAGGAGGGTTTCTCAGACTTATGGGGAGGCCACGGAACTAGTCGGGTCCTAGGGAACTTTTTTCAATGGGGGGGGAGGTTGGTTTGGGGGGGGTTTGGTGGGAGGGGGTTAGAGTTCGTGGGGGTGTTTGTGGAGGGGGGGTTTTTTTTTTTTTTTTGGGTGGGGGGTTGGGGTTTTTTTTTTTTTTTTGGTTTTTTTGTTGTGGGGGGTTTTTTTTTTTGGTGGTTTGGTTTGAGTTTCTGGTTTTCTATTTGTTTTGTGGTTTCCTGGGGGATGAGGGTGTTTTTTTTTGTGGTTTTTGTTTTTTTGTTGAGGGTGTGGATGGCTGAGTTAGGGTTCCGGTTGGAACCAAAAATTCTGGTTCCGGTACAACCCTAATATATATATACTTACTTTGTGTTTTATATAATATATTAGTATATAATTATGATAATAAGTATATTATTATATATATATATGTAACTATATATGATATATATAGTATATAATATATATATATAATAAAGTAAGTAATGTGTGTATAGATTCTAATAATTTTAAGATGAATAAATAAACATTAACACGATATTTTGATTATACCCCTTTTGATAATATATTATATATATATATATAGAGTATATATATAGTATTATATAGTAGTATATATATATATCTTCGTTCTTCTTCTTTTTCTGCCTTCTAATTTTCCTCTTCAAAATGGTGTACGGGTAAGGTTGCGGTTTAATCGAGCATCGATAAGAAAGCAGTAGGAGAACATGACATAAAAGTCGAAAAGAAAGCCCACAGCCTTACCAAGCCCCTCAGTCCTTAATTAGTGAGAAGCTCATCCAGTCAGAAATCCAACCCTAAAAGCGCTTCATGGGACAGCGGAGTGGGACCCGTCACTATGTAGAATCGTCAGTGTAAGGGTTCCATCACCTTGGCCCAGGTGGGCACTAAGGCGAAATGAAACCCATACGCCCCTCAAATCCCCGCCACTTATCATCTTTGCCTGTTTAATACACCTTTCTCTGCGCGCTACGTATCCAACTCGAATTTTCTCTCCTTCAAACATTCGTTTTACTGACTCAACCATACTTTTTCTTCGGTCTCCCAGACCGTCGGTTCCCAACACACTCGCCAACTTGATATATCCGCATTAAACCAATCCGACACTAATCATTCTTCACTTATTCCATATGACCAAACCCATCTCAACATACTTTCATTTATTTATTATTTTAACCTACTTCTTCCAACACCACACCCCCTACTCTATTCTAATACGTTCATTCCTCCATTTTATCAATTCTTTCTCTACACCTACGCACCCCCTTAAGAAATTGGTCTTATCTGAAGCACATATATGAACTTTAGATCTTATAAGCTTACCTTATTCCAGACCATAGTACTCACTACTATACAATAAAACACAGGTAACAACATATCCCTCATGTAAGACCCTAGGCCACTCAAATACATAGTCACCTTACATTCACCACTGATTTAATTGCACACAGCCACCTTCCTGCATTCACACTTTCTACTACACTCTGCATGCACCATCCGTTTCCTTCTCATTTAAACGGTTTATACTCTAAATATCTATAACTAAGACACTTGTTCCATTGCTGCTCACCATCTAAATAACTTCACACTGAGGAGGAATGTTTCTACTCACAACCATAACCTTACTCTATTTTATCAGTCACATTTGACTTTCAAGTCCTCCTCCCTTTTACAACGACCCTGCCAAATCCTGCTCTACCAATCCTCTAACTCTTCAGAGATTCGCCACACAGAACCAATCATCGCATATAATAGGTGTACCCTCCACTCATCTCCCATTCATCCACTCATTCTAACTACATTTTCCTGCCATCATTATTTTCTCCACTCATTATATTACTTTTCATAACTCCCCATCCATATACAAATTTTGATAACCAGGAAGTACAATAACTCGACCGCCTGTCTATCACTCCGCTGTTAATTCTATAACCAATTCACCATTGACACCATTTTTCTTAAACAAACAGTAGAGTGATCGGTTTGTGGATCCTTTTTGTACTTCCATTCCGGAAAGCCTACACGCAACACACATATATCACTAACATCCTGACCATAAACGCTTCCCTATTAATTAACTCTATCATACGCCTGTCTCAAATAATAAAAACCTTTAATACAATTTATTCTTTCTTTTTCTCCCTCAGATTTTCTCTAATCAATTTTGTTTTCTATAATGTAAAGATTTGTCCACAACAATCCTCTACCTACTCCTATAATCGTCTACCTTTTGTTCTTTCAACTTCAATTAGTTCCTCTTTTCAGTTCACTCGTACGCATCTCTTTCGACACAAATATTAAAACAAGCATAAATCCATATCCACTACACACTTGTCAATAAACTTATTCCCTATTAATTTCTACAGATTTCCATTATCTCCCTTACCCTTATATAAAAGGGTACTTATTAACATAAGACTTCTTCCATTTCAAGATTATTTTATACAATCTTTGTGATATCATTTTTACCTTTCTTTTCTTATACAACGCTTTTAGATACCAATACTTCGCAAAATTGTCCATTTCATAGTTAGTTTCATCCTATTTTACACCTTTTAAGACTAATTATTTTTGAGTTATTTGTTGTTATTTGTTTATTCAATTTTATCTTTTATAATTTATTTTCAATATCTATAGTTCAAACCTGTAAATGTATTATTCGACATTGGAATCCATGCTTTATTCATTACCTCCTCCCTCTTCTCCTTCCCACTTATCCCTATAATATCCTTTTTTGCACCATCAACGATCCCACAACACATTCCAATCTATCACCTCTTCATTAATTCTTATGATGATCTATTGTAGCAGATTTTTCGAGTTGTTCTTTCCACATATCCCTCGTTTCTAATTCACCCACATGTTTCTAATCAGTTACAAAAAGCAAGGCCGATTCTTTCTATAATCATTATTCGAAGATTGGAATCCATCTTTATTTTCGATATTGTATATCCTTTCGCGCTTATACCTTTTTATTCACATTTTTTATATCAATTATCATATTTTGATCCTATTATTATTAAACCTTGGCTGTTGTGTTAACTGTTTGTGGGTGGTTATTGGTTTACATTTTTCATTCTTTCCTTTTCTTTTTTTATCTTGTCAATATATTATTTTAGTATTATGTATATTTATTATTCAATTATAAATTTTAATAAGTAAATCGTTATGATGGGTGGTTATTGGTTTATAATATGTATTCTTGTATATATTATTGAAATAATACCTTTACTTAATATATTATTCATGTATATTAGTTTAAAGAATTATTTATAGTATATAAATACTTTATAATGTTAGTATTTATATAATATATATATTAAGTATTGTATATTGTATTCCTCAGTACTACAGTTGGACATATTATGAGAGAGTAGAAAATATTGAACACTTACTTCAGGGCAGCAATATTTATATCGGAGGAAATTCTTTTTACGGAGTTGGTGTGAATGATGCTATTTATAGTACAAAGAAAGCGGTTATGTGTAGTTTATGATTGCAGGAAAAGTAAATATAGATGGTGTATTTCTAAGCACTCTTACTTATTTTAAAAAATTTGAGGATGAAATTATGATGGAGAATATACTGTATTTAAATTTTTTGGAATTTATTTAAAAATCATTTACTGTGATTTATTATTGTTGTCTTCAGTTTGATTCTTGTCTGGGTTTTTCAAATGATGATTATAATTTCATTCACAATTTAAATAATGTGAGTAATAATTGCTCGCATTCTCGCTTTTCTGGTTTCATCTTGTTCTTTTCCTTTCAATTTGTCAGGTTTCCGAGGTAATTTGAACCTAGACTCATTATTTTTATATTAATTGGTTTACTCATCTTTAAATATTCTCTTATTCAGTTTAAAATTGAATAATGTGTTCAAACTTCACAGTTACTACAAGCAGTTAACTAAGCTTATTCTCAACATTTTACTTTCTCATTTTTAAATTTTATAGGGGGAGAATGAGGATTATTTTTTTTTTCCGATTACCCACACTTATCATATTTTCTTAGGCAATTTCAGCCAATCTATTGTCGCTAAGGTCAGATGATAACATCTTTAAGAATTTGTAGGAAGGTTGAGAAGTGAGAGGATAAAGATGAGCCAGTGAAAATGTCTCTCTTTTTCTAAAAATATAATGGACATTTTGAGACCATTAAAAATGTCATAATTTTTTTTATTTATTTATAACGAACATCGCAATCTTATAAACTCATTTCGGATTATGAATAATATCAAATTTAATAATGAGAGAAAATTTATAGTGTGATGCATTTGGTCGTCATTAACAATAATCATCATCATCTACCTCCTTTCCACAGATTGAAGATGAGGTGCGCATCATACACCGAAAGCAGAAAAGTAGTAGAAGAGCATGACGTAGGTTGAAAAGAAAGGAACGGTAGGGTTGGGGTGGGGTGGGGGCCCACCCTACCGTTCCTCCATATCCTTAAGTGAGAGCTTGTCGCAGTAAACAACCCACAACCCCCTCACAAAACCCAGCCATTCACTCCTATTATGCACCTCTCTTGCCTCGACCACACTCGCATTCCTTTACAGACTCAATCCACTTTTTAAAAAAATCCGTAACTTTTTGTAATGCCGAGTCAAAGCATTGAAAAATTTGTATCCTAATTTGGTTGGGGATTTACAAAGTGAATATTTGTGACGTATTGTGTTAAATATGCTTGTTTAGCGAGTGATTATGTTCTGTAGTTAAGTGGGTGAAATTCAGTGCCTAATTAGAGAGTATAGAAAAAGGTTTGGGTTTTAAGGTTTTCCATAATGTGTATTGGGCAAGAATTACGTAGAGTATATAATAATTATTTTTTATTTTGATGAATGAGCTTATTCATTACAATTGATTAAATTGTTTATTATGCCACGGTTGGCTTAAGCGTTAATATTTTTAACATTGTGAATGGGAATTTCAAAATATATTTTCTAGTCTTTCAATAAGGTGTATTTTCTCTTATATATATATATATATATATATATATATATATATATACTAATATATATATATATATTATATATATAATTATATATATATATATATATAATATATATTTGTATATATATATATATATATATATATAATATGTTATATATATATTGTTATTATTGTTGATATATTTATATATTTTTATTTATATCAATAACAATTGAAATTTTATAAATTTGTATAAAAAAAAAATGTATACTATAATATATATAATATAATAATAATATATAATATATATATATATAATAATAAGAAATATATTATATATATATATATATATAAATATATAATATATATGACCGTAATAAATATATAATATATATATAATATATATAAATCTGAGGGTGGGTTTAATTGACAATTACTTAGTACTTAAGTACATTTTGGAGTACTTGTACTTACTTGTACTTACAATTTCTAAATAATTCTGAACTTGTACTTAACACTTGAGCCTTATTTCGTACTTGGTACTTGGTTGGCTTTGTACTTGCAAGTAGCTTTTGGCATTTTTTAACTTGCCAATATTTTTATTTTTCTTTTTATTTCTTCTTTTGCATAGATATTATCAGTGTTGAACAATGTTGTCGTTACAAGATATGTGCATCATGAAATACGTACCTGTTTATGTATATAAATATAATATTAATATATTATAATATATATATATATATAATATATATATATAATATATATATATATAGATATAGATATATATATATATTATATATATATAATATATATCATCATCAACCACCCTTTTCCCCCCAAAAGACTAGCGGTAAAGGCTCCGTAACAGTACCAGAAATACAGGAAAAGTTAGTTTTAGAAGAATTGACACCAAGTCGGAAAAGAAAAAGCCCAGCCTTACCTCCCTTTCTATACCTAATTAGTGGGAAGCTCGCCGCCACAGAGAAAATTCCACGCCTAGAGCTTCACGGGACCGCACCGGACCCTCACTATGGCGGTCTCTCGCCAATGTGGGGTTCATCCTTTGGCCCCAGGTGGCACAACCATTACACCCTCACAAAAGACCCTGCCCATGTTTAGCTCCTATATTGCCTGCACTTTTTTTGTTCTCGCCCCTGCCAAACTCACATTCACTTCTCCATACATTCTTTTGCTGACTCAATCCACTTTTTCTTCGGTTCTCCCAGCCGGTTGATTTCCCAACACTCTGCACCACTATACATCCGCTTACCAACGGACTATCATCCATTCTTTTCCACATGACAAACCATCTAAACATACTTTCATTTATCTCTCATTTATCCCTTTTTTCATACCATACAATCTGTAATACGTTCATTCCCATTTTTACTCAATTCTTCTCACACCTAACACGGCCCCTAAGATTGTCCATCTGAACACATCACTTCAGATCTATACCTCTTATTCAGACCATAGTCGTTACTACGAGTACATTAACACAGGTTAACCTTACCATCACAGCAAGACACTAGCGCATTCAAAGACTTAGTCCCTTTTAACATCCACCAAGGATTAATTGCGCCAGCCACCCTGCCTGCAATTCACAACTTACCTACTACCACTCGGCATCATCCGTTCCCTTTTCTCCAAACATATATATATCCTAAAATATTTAAACTCAGTTCACTTTCCAGCTGCTCACCATCTAGCATTAACTTCACACCGAGGGACTGTCCTCACCAACGCATAACCCTTACTCTTACGTACGTTTACTTTCAAACCCATCCTTTTACACACCCCAACAAATCTCTCTACCAACCTCTCAAAACTTCTTTCAGATTCACCTCAACAAAACCAAATCATCCTAACTGTTAATAGATTATATTAATATATTATATATTATTATATATATATACTATTATAGTAATATATATATATAATATATAATATATTATTATATCATATATATAATATATTTATATATATATTATATATATATTATATATATATATAATAATATAATACATTTGTTGCGTGTGCTTTGCTACAAATGGGAATTAATCGCGGCGTCCGCGATAGGCCTGGCCAGCCAACGGACTTAGCCGTTAGGCCCTTGTTTCCCAAGGACCTTTCTCGAAGGGTCCCACTGACAAGACCGAAGTCCTGACGAACTTAAAAGATAAAGGAAGAAAGATTATCCAGATATAAAAATATATTACATATTAAGGAGATATAATATATATATATATAATATATATATATATATATATATATATATATATTATATTAAATATATATATATACGTTATATATAATATTATTATATATATTATATATATATAATATATTATATATATTATTATATATATATATACTTATATATATATTATATTAATATATATATATATATGATATATATATATATATATATATAATAATATATATATATATTATATATATATATATATTTTAAATAATATTTTAATATATTTATATATATATATATATATATTATATATATATATATTAATAATATATATATATATATATACTATTATATATATATATATATATTAATATATATAATTATTATTGATATATAAGTATATATATATATATATATATATATATATATATATATATATATATATATATATATATATAAAATCTTTATATATTTATTAAAATACTTTATAAATTATTAATAATATATAATTAATATTATATAATATATAATATAATATATATATATAATATATAATATATATATATCATATATATGAAATATATAATAATATATAATAGATAATATATATATAATATATTAGGCAGATGGTTTGATTCATTGGGATTTTGGAAGTTAGTTGTATACACAAAACGTTTTATGGAGGGTGATTAGTTCCGAGGGATTGGAGGAGGTCAAGTATTAGTATGAATAAGGGAAGGGGGAAAAAAGGTAACTGTAAATATTTTTTTAGGGTAATTAGTTTATTGAGTGTTGGTACGGGAAGAATATGTGAGTATTATTTGGTTCGTCGGAAAGAGTGTCTAATGAGAACTGAAGAACTAATGAGAAAGAATAAGGTTGCGTTTAGAAGTGGTAGAGGTGGAAGTGTGTATGGGGATTCAAAATCGTACATTGAAGACAAATGATGGGAAATGAGGGAGGAGAAGAAGAATAAAATTATATTTAGGATTTATTGGATTTTGCAAACAGGCGTATAATAGGATTATATTTTAAAAGGGAATCTATCGCAGGTGTTAGTGATATGGGTTGGGTGGTAAGCTTCTGAAAATAATTAAATGTATGACGAGCGATTAGTGAAGCGTTTACCGCTGTAAGAATAAATAGAGTCGAAAGTGATTTGAATATTAATAGCGGAGTGAGGACCAGGGATGTGGTATGTCTCCTTGGCAATGCAATCTGTATATGGATTGAGGTTATGAAAGAAATTAGAGGGCCTAGGGTGACAAGAAGTAGATGTTAGATGATGAGAGAATGGATGAGAGTGAAGATTTCCTAACCTATTATATATGGGGAAGGATAATGAATTGATTTTGGGTTTTTTCTTACTCTCTACATACTATCTGGTCTGCGTATTGACTACAACGTTGTTCGTCGGTGGTGTATCTGTATGCGAATACTCTGGAGATGATGGCGAAATGGTTCGCACTGGAATATGAGGGTATGGGGTAGATCTTTATGTAGGTGAAGCTATTCTTAATCCCTAAATTGTAGAAAAGGTTTAACCATAAATATACTTATATAATATTACCCAAAACGTTGATATATATTGTTAGGTATATTGTTATATTAGGTATATAGTAAGTTTAAGGTGTTTTTCTCGGTAAAAGAGGATAAAGTGACGTGGAGTGTTGAAAGTGGTTAAGGCTTACGTAAACCCTTTATTCCGTTTCGTATGATAATCAAGTTAAGTATAATAGTAAATTAGACTATATTTAGGGTCCTAGTATATATGGTCGTGAGTACTATAGACTTATAGTGTATCAGTACTATACCTAAATGGTATGAAGTTATTATATATCTTATATGTTAGGTAGTTTATAATGCTATATTAGAACATAATTATGATGTATATATATATAACACAGCATATGAAGAAAGATAAGAAAAAAAGATCGTTAACTAAATTGGATATGACTTGGGAATTTCTCTTAAATAATTAGGATATATACTTTAATCTTGAGGTATTTGAAAAGATAAGGAAAATGACGGAAATAAAGATAAGAGTCTATTATAATAAATATGGGTATGCTCAGAGGCTAGGCTTGTGTGCATGTTTTATTGGAGTTTGAAGGGATTAATCGATTAGGTGAAAAAATTAATTTGTTTCTAAATTTTTTTTTTTTGGTCACTTTTAATTTTTTTTTTAGTGAGACTAGCATTGTGCAGTTAAATATTTAACTCTGATTTAAGAGAGATATATGTAGGGCTGCCTTTGAAAACTTATAAAGAAAATTATTTGTATAAAGGATTCCTAAGACCATTGAAGTTTCTGTTGATGATTAAATTCACCATCCCTGAGGGCCTTTTTTAGAAGGTTCATTAAATCAGGAGGTATCAATTATTCCATCTTATCCTGTTAATACGTATTAGTTAGTGGTTTGGTGATTCAGATTGGGACTTATATGTTGGTGGCTAGGAAAAGAGGTTATAAGTCAAAGTACAAATGTTCAGGTATTGACAAGTTTGTTTTCTTTTAGTTGGCTTTTCATTTTATTTACGTTACGTAAACCATGTACTTTCTTTTTCATTTATTGTTGTGTTGTATCGTATTAGTGATAAAGAAATTAGAATTTTAAAATGAGGATTTATAAATAGAGAACGGATTTACGAGAAGTAGGTATCCTGTGGGTGCTGAGATTGTAGTATTGGGTCTTTGGTGTAAAATGAACTTGAGAAGTATAAATGTGAAAGTACCTTAGAATATGGTGTGAAGGTCATGGGTGACTATATGGTGGAAAGGAAGCGCTAGATGACAGACAAACTGAGAATTCACATCTACCGGGTTTTTTAAACGGATGGTGAACATTATTTGTAAGTCGAAGTAATGCGTGTGGAATCGACCCGATGGAGACCAGAAAGAAAAAAAGGACGCTTCGGATGAGTCCTAGAAAAGGAATGCCTGGAAGAGGGGTAGGAGAAATGTGAGTTTGGCAGAGCGTAAGGAGAAAGTGCCATAACAGAAGTAAGATTTTGTAAGAAAGATATGACAGAATAACTTTAATGGAGTGAGGATGCTGTAGTGTTTAGTGAGGATAGGTTATTATGTATTGCTGGTGATTGTCTAGCACCCACCTTGGTACTACTAGTAGGATATAATAAATATGAACCTTACCCACATTTGACGACTGGAATATAGTGTATCCATACGTGAGGATATCAAATTCGCGTATATACGGTTTCCCGTGAAAGCTTCAGTAAGGTACATAGGTGGTACTGGATTTTTTATACTGACTAACTGCCGACGACTGATTTCTCACTGAATTTGGCTTAATTAAAGGAGGCTAGTATATATATATATATATATATTTATATATATATATTATAGGTTAATTATAAATATGTTATATATATACTATGGTGTGTGTGTGTGTGTATGATTTGTGTTGTGTGTGTGTGTTGTTTAAATTATTCTTACTTAAGCTTTAAAATTGTGTAAATTTTTTTTACACAGATATTCACGTTGGAAAGTGGTTATTATAATTATTATAATACTAGTTATTTATTTGATTGTTATTTACTTAACATTTATTATCATTTAAATTTGCAAGTACTACCAATAAATAGTACTTTTTATCTGTTCAGCAAACTGTAACCCAGAGTTATAATATATAATATATATAATATAATATAATTAATATATATAATATATATATACTATATATATAAGATTAAATGATAATATATTAGTGACTAGTATTAGGTATGATATATAAGATGAAAGTAATTTTATTATCAATTTACTATCATATTAAGTACTTATTTTCATGAATATTTATTATTAACTTTATTCATTACATATATTTATTATATAATACATAAAAACATACGTTTATATTAAATACCATATTATATGTTAATAAATTAATAATTGATGACCAGTATACCTACTACCTTTCCACTAATATTATATATGAGGAGTAAGATATAGGTAAAATATATAAGTATATAATAGGTATAATATAATTATATAGTATAATAATATATATTATATATAAATATTAATTATATAATAATATTATATATATATATTACATATAATATAAATAAATATATATATAATTAAATATATATGATTATATAAATATAGTTATATATAGTATATATATATTATGATATATATGAATAGTATATATATTATTATATTATTAATATAATACTTAATGCTTAATAATATATATATAATAATTGATAGAATATATATATATATAATATAATATATAATGAATATATAAATATAATAATATTATAATATATATATATATAACACTGTATATATAAATATATTATTAATAATATATAATATTAATAAATAATAGATATATATATATATATTAAATTAAATATTATATAATTATATATATATAATATTATAATAATAATATTAATTTAATAATAATTATTAATATATATATATATTATGAATGTATAATTATATATGTATATTAATATAATTAATATATATAAATATATATATAATATATATATAATTAATATTAATAAATAATATTAAATTATATATATATATTTAATATATATATTAATATTAATATATATATAAATAACTTATAATTAATATAATTAATATCTTATTATTTAATATATAAATATATAAATACTTATTATTAATTATATATCATTAATATAAAAACCTTATATATAATTTATATAATATTAATATATAATATTATATATATATAAATAATATAATATATAATTATATAATATATTATTTATAATAATTATATATATTAAATTATATTTAGAATATATATATAATTTAATATAATTAATATATATAATATATACATAATACTATATATGTAAATATATAATATATATATATTAATATATATATAATATTAAATATATATATATAATATATATAAGTATATATATATATTAATTATATAGTATATATATATTAATGTAAATATATATATTAATATATTAATATATTTATTATATATTATTTATTTATAATATATAATAATAATATATATTATGTGTTGTTATAATGATTATTTTATAATTAATTACATATAATTATTATTATATTTATATAATATTATATAACTTAATATATTAATGATATATATATATATTATATATAATATATATATATATATTATATATAATATATATATATAACATCAATATCGTAGTATTATATATATATATATATTATATATTATATACTATTATAATATATAATTAATTATATAATTATATATATAAGTTAACGGATTATATTTTAATAATAATTATGATACCATTATATAAATATATATATAAATATAAAATTATAATATATATATATATATTATTAATATATAATATATATTATAAAGTATACTATAAATAATATATAACATATTATTAATTTATAATAGTTAGGTAACTTATATTGTTAATCTAATTGTAAAATAGAACTAACGGTTTATATGAATGTAGAATAGTAATTTATATATATATAAAAATAATATTGAATATATATATAGATATATAATAATATATTAGTATAATATAAATATAATTTATATAAGATAATAAGTTATATATATATATGAATATTATGAAAATATAAGAGTAGAAAATGTATATAATATATATTATATATATATATAGAATAGTTTATATGATAAATATATTATTATATATTATATTTTCAGAGATAGATGATAGTTAATGCCAGTAGAGAGATTCACGAGAAGATTAATAGTAATTATAAGCAATACATAATATAAAATAGTAACGGAAAGATAGATATTTGTTGTTTGACCCGAGATTTATTATAAATATAAGGATAGTAGGATAATAGTACTTTGTTACTATAAAAATACATAGATATGTATGAAAAAAGAAATTAAAGAAAAGTATATTATATATTAATATATACTTTAAATTATATTAATAACAAATAAAATATAGGTAAATTAACTTATTTGGATGATAAATTAATTAACCCTAATATGTACATAAATTAATCTACCTAATATTTATAGTAAATCATTTATGAGAGTATATATAATTAATATATGAATAATTATTAATTACTAATATATCCAATGCGGTTGTCTTTATGGCTGCCGGCTGGAGCCCCTTCCAAATATATTAATAGGGACAGGCGGATATTAGCGCGATATTATGACACGTAAATAATATAATATTATATTTGTCAATAAAATAAACGAAGGAGTGAGAAAAGAAATTTTTTACAATTTATACATAAATAAAACGTAATGATTAAGATATATTCATGCTCAAAAAGTACAAGAGAGAGCAAAATAGTATCATTTTATGACATAACATCAAATAAATTAGGTAGTTAACGATATTTTCACTAATATTATCAATTACAATAAGTGATTTATCGTATAAGAATAAATACATGTGGGCGATGGACTAGTTGTATCACATAAGGCTCCACAAAAAAGAAGACCTATCAATGCCGATAATAGATCTTATTAAGTCTTAAATAAATGAGTAAGACACACATATATACACTATATCTGGCCAATAATAGAAAAGGTAGCCGTAAATTCCGTATAAATAGTAGTTGTAATGAGAAATTTAAATTGCAGTAGGAGAGAAAATTTTGATATATATCTTATAACTTAGTGGAAATTTGTACTCATATAAAAATTGTGATTCCAAGTTTGATCGATTGCTAGTTTCTTGTCCTCTTAACAATTAGTTCCCTTCTGATACAAATTATTAGAAACATATATATAAGGACAAATATAAATTACAGGTTCATTCTGTATTGCTTCATTGGAAAGTGGAGCGTTGGTACTATTTTTTTTTGAGAGTAAATAAGTATCAAGCGGATGGTAGAATATTTAAATATTGTATAATGAAATAAGAAGAGAGATTCGTCTAATTCTTCACTGCAGATAACACGATAATAAAAAAAGATATATAAGTAAAAAATGTCTTAATATTTAATATTTCATAATATTTAATATATTATTATTTATACAGTTAACTATTCTGGTAAGGTACGAAAGATAACGTTATTATTTAAACTTATGGGCTCACTGAATACCCTCAGGGAGAAGGGCGGTAAGTCCCATCAACGGTTTTGCGATTCGATTATGACACAAAGCAAAAGGTGGCGCCATAAGGAATAAAGAATACAAGATTAATGATTATAGTATTTTTTATTTATATATACTGATACGATATTATATATATACAACTAAGCAGTATATGATTTTTATTCCCAATCTTTTGTGATTACAGACGATCGGAGACCAAGGGAGAACTATTTAACATCTCAATTGTTCTCTTGCGTTTTGAAGACCAAATAAAAATCATTTAACAAAGGTTATTAGAGTAAGCACACAATTGAACATCACTGTCATACTGTTTAATTAATATCATACTTGTTTTTTTTATATCTAAAAATATTATTTTAAACAGGAATTTAGCATATTTATATATCAATATAGATATTATATTAACTCAATAATATATATATACATCAACACTGAAAAATGACATTTCAAACTCTCTCCAACCTCAAGGTATTTCAAATTACATGATTACCAAGATTATATAAATATGTATAAATATATTAATATTAAATACATAAACTAAATATTGAGGGAAAATTAATAGTACTATTTTAATTACTAATATTTTATTATAACACCTTATTAATCTTGTACTACTAATAAATAATAACTAGCTTAAGAGTTATCACTCACAATAGATTAACTAAGTTATAAAATTAATTATAATATATATTAAAATTGAGAAATGAAGTTATTTTAATTGTCTCACAATTTGTTATATTATTAAAAATAATAAACTCGAATATTTTAATAATCTCAGATACATAATAATCTATACATACTTATACCCTGTAAACTATATGAATTATATTAAGTAAGTCATAATACACACCCCTCATTTTGCTATTGATATCGTTGAGTTAATTCTATTTCATTCACACAAGTAAGTGAAACCAAATGATGCCTTACCCGTCGTCTACAAATCCACGTGAGGCTAAGAGAGAGTTCACTACTGCAAGCAACAGGATACACGATCCCCACTATAACAACATTTGATACACAGACATCTGAGTATTCTAATACGAAATCACTGCCCTAACTAACAGCTAGTATAGTATGAAAGTAACTTCGGTGGAATTAGTATGGAAAAATTATAATAGACATGTAACAGAAAAAATTGTCCTACCCGACCCAATGATTGCGGGGTGTAAGTGTTTTACGCATTTAACAACTGACGAAATAAAATAGTCTCCAGAGACGATAAGAAATCAAGGGTAATGGAAAGGTGCAGTACTATATAAAAAATAGTGTCATGTGCAATAGAACTATAAGTAGTGTGAGGAGAGAGTATGAGAGGGATAGGCTCAAGAATGAACCCTTTCCATAAGATCGAAACGAGCAGAGCACTGACTTTAACGTATAATTGAACCATAGAAAGAGGCTAAGTGCAGGAATATCGTCATGCTGGAAAGAAAAGGGAACTGCCGTATGCCCCATTGGTGGCAGTTACGGCTTCACGGGAAAGGCGATTGCAACATGTCGACAACTAGTATGCATTAAAAACACGACTCACATAGCGGAATATAAATTCACTTTCACCAGTATGAATAGGGATATTTCAGTGAGGAGTTATTATCAATGGGATGGACAAAAGGTAGACAAGTACCTTCGCATTCCCTAAAAGAAGTACATGCATGTAACGGAAATTGTAAAGGATGGATTAAATGGATATTTAACATATAAGTATAATGACTGCATGAAGTTCAGCTCTGAGATGAATGAGAAGCTCTAGTAATCCATATTTATAGTCACTAGAGTGAACAGATATGAACCATAATGTATTGTCTCAGTGTTATCTAATGTAGCTGAAATAATATATAATAAAGTTATGTAAAATAGAATATAGGCACGAGACTAGCCGTTGCAGGAGGTAGTTGTGGTAATAAAGGAGGTACAGTATTGGAAATGGCTAGTGTACGTCACGGGGACTGGAAACAATAATATGTGAAATAGAGAAACTCAGATGAAATATATACGATGTAAGGATGAGTAGGAAGGGAATGTGTATGTTTAAGGGGGTGAGGAATGATGAAGTGAAAGATGTAGAGAGAATGAGAGTATAGGAGAAGGAGAGAATAAGCGAGATATAT
>JABUQX010025059.1:0-15000 GCA_015478945.1 Trachelipus rathkii | reverse complement strand
ATATATATATAATATATATTATATATATTATATACTATAATATATATATATATATATATTATATAATATATATCATATATATATAAAATATATTCATATATATTATATATATATATATATACTATATATAATATGATATTATATAATATATATATATAATATATATATATATATAATATATAATTATATATACATATATTATATATATATTTATATAAGATTTCTGTTAAATATTCAAAGTTAGTTCATTATTTATATTTCAATCATTATTTTTAATATCAGCATTATGAATTTTTTGCAATAAGAAAAGTTCTCCAGCTTTAACTGTTCCAAGTCTATTTCTGATCTTTTTGTCTACCAGCCCAAATGTAGTGAACACTCTTTCAATACTTGAATCTGGTAAAGAAGCTGATAGGAAGTTGACTATTTCATGTAAATGTTTTTCCTCTAACTTCCCTTTGAGTGCTCTCTACTATGATGAGGTGGTCACTGATGATAAAAGAGACTCATCAAATAAATAACTTTTATGAAAAGAAGAAGATTTTGCTCTCAAATTAACGAAAACCGGCAACAATTCAGGACAATCATTTTTCATAGAATCCATTTCTCTTTCATATTCGTTCCCTGAAAGTTCTGCTGCTTGAAACCTTGTGTTAAAAGAATATGCCAACAAATGAACTTCTATTTCTGCCTTATAATACCTCTCCTGTACTTTTTTCCCATATCATGCTTACTAAGTGACGAATTAAGCTGTTCTAAGTTCATAACCTTTTGTTTCCAAATATTAACAGCTTCGCTAGTTTTGCAGTTAATGCTCTCTAGTCTGGTTAATGCTGTGGCCACACACAACCCTTTCATGCAATCTTTCGACACACACATTTTAAATTCGTGTCAACAATTTTTCACTTTATACTTGCATCAAGGTCAATAGTTGCTAGAATTGAACAGTTTACGAAGTAAATAACTTTCTAAGCAAAAGGAAACTAAATTCCATCTACCCCCAAAAGGTAAATCTAGTTTCTTGCCTCCTGCTTCCTTGTACTTATATATGCAGAAGATTAATAATATATATATTATATATAATATATATAGTTAATTTATATATTGGACATATTAGTCTTTTTGACTATATGAAGTTCACCGTTCGGACTATTCGTTCTTTATTAACTTAATATCCGTTTTTGGACATTCGTCTTTTTGAACTATAAGTCCGTTTGGACATTTCGTCTTTTCTGAACCAAAAAGTCCTTCGGAAATTTCGTCCTTATTTGATATACTACTTTGTGTTAGTTTTGGACATTATACTGATCTATTTGAGAACTATATAGTTGTTGGAATTTCGTACTTTTTTTAGATATATGTTTTGTACTTGTTTGTCGGTGTTTACTTATTTGTCCGTGCGGCATTTGGTTACTTTTTGAACCTATATAGTCCTACGTTATCGTACATTTTTAGTCTATTTTATTATATTGACTATAAGTCCGTTCTGGACATTTGTTCTTTTTGAAACTTACCCTTTACTCGGACATTTCGAGTCTGTATTGAACTTAGATCCTGATTCTGGACATTTATTCGTCTTTTTATCTATGTAATCATATAAGTGATCACGTTTATCGGATAATTTTGTCTTTTATATGCTAGTGAATATAAAGTCGTTCGGACATTTTGTTAATTTTTGAATCTAATAAGTCTCAGTTCGGACATTTCTACTTTGAACTATTTGTCCGTTCGGACATTTCGTCTTTTTTTGAAATACTATATAAGTCGTTTCCCCTTCTTTATTTTTGATACTATAAAGTTTCCGTCGGACATTTTCGTATTTTTATGAACTATTAGTTCCGTATCCGGACTTTTTGTCTCTTATATTATTGAACTTAAGTCGCCCCCCTCCATTCGGTAACATTCGTATTCTTAAACTATTTAAGATCTCCTCAGATTCGGACAGTTTGCGTCTTTTTGAATCATATTTATAGTCCGTATCGACATTTCGTATTTTATGAATCACTATAAGTCCGTTCAGACATTTCGTTCTTTTTGAATCATATTTGTCGTTTCGGACATTTCGTTACTTTTTTTAAGAATATAGTCTCTCCGTTCGGATATTTAGTTCTTTTTGATCATATAACCCCGTTCGGACATTCTGTAGTTTTATGATATATAAGTCCTCACTCTCGGACATTTCGTATCTTTTTGAACTTATTCAAGTCTTATTCGGACATCTTCGTACTATTTATATTGAACGTTAGGTCTGTTCGAATTCTTCGTCTTTTTGAACATATTATATAATAGGAATCTGTATGCGATCTATTTTTACGCTCTCTCTTTCTCTCTCACTATCTCTCTCTTTCGGACCTTTGGTCTTTTTGAACTATTTGTTCCGTTCGGACATTTGGTTCTTTTTGAACTATTTGGTTCGTCAATTTCGTCTTTTTGAACTATAGTCCGTTCGGACAATTCGTCTTTTTGACTACAATATGTCCGTTCGGACATTTCGTCTTTTTTGAACTATTAGTCCTTCGACATTTCTTATTTTATAACTATAGTCCGTTCGGACATTTCGGTCTTTTTTGAACTATTTGTCTGTTCGGACAGTGTTTCGATAGCTGTTTGTTCGGAAGCCTCATAAGTTCGTTGCGGACATTTTCGGACGTCTTTTAAACATATGAAGTAACGTTCGGACATTTCGTCTTTTTGAACTATAAGTCCTTCAAGTTACATTTTAGTCTTTTTTGAACTATTTTGATCCGTCTAGACACTTTCGTCCTTTTTAACAATGTTTATCCATTTTGGGACATTTGGTGATTGTTGAAGTACTGTGTATTAAGTGTGGTTATCAGGTCTTTTTCACCTCCAGTATCAGCTGTTAACTTGGACGCCTCTCTCGCTCTTTTTTGGATACACTCATAAGTCTAAGTTCGGATATTATAGTCTTTTTTCCCTTATATAAGTTACTCGTGTGACGGAGACTTCTTGCTGCTCTCTTTCGCATGATAAATCCCGTTCGGATACAATTTCGCTTCATGCTTCTTAACTATAATAGCACGGTGTCTCGTGCACACTTTTCGGTCTATATCTCGCTCTCGTCCGTATGCGGACATTTCGTCCTTTTTGACCATTATAGTCGTTCGGACATTTCGTCTTTCTTGAAACTATCAAGTTACATTATCGTCTTTCTTGACTATAAGGCCTTCGGACCATTTCGGTCTTTTTGACCATAAGGCCGTGCGGAAATTTCGCTTCTCTCTCTGGAACTATTAGTCCGTTCGGCATTTGTCTTTTATGAACTATAAGTCCGTGCAGCTCGGACACTTCGTCGTTTTTGACTGGCTTAAAGGTTAGTGTTGTGCACCATTTCCTTTTCTTTATAGCGCTCATAAGTCTGTCGGACATTCGCTACGTTGTCGTTGGGACCTCCTATTGTAACTCGTTCGAAACCATTTCGTCTTTTTAACTATAAGTCCGTTCGGACATTTGTCTTTTTGAACTATAAGTCCGTTCGGAAATTTCGTCTTTTTTAAACTCTCTCCGCTTCGGACATTTCTCTTTTTGTCAATAATAAAGTCCTCTCCTCATTTCGTCATTTTTGATTCTATAGTCCGTTCGGACCAATTTCGCTCTTTTTGAACTATTAAGCTCAGTTTCGGATTTTCGTCTTTTTGAACTATAAGTTCCGTTCGGACTTTCTGTTTTTTGACTATTATATGTTCGCCATTCGTACATTTTCGTTCTCTTTCTTGATAATCATATACTCTCCTGTCTCAGAGACCTCATTTGTCTTTTTTAACTATAAGTTCCTGTCTCTCCACTTCAGTCGATTCCTCTCGAACTATAAGTCCGTTCTGGTGACTTGACGTTGCGCTATTCTTTGACAAATATATGTCGTTCGGACATTTCGTCTTCCTACTTGTAAATCTTTCGTCTCCCGTGTCGCGACATTTCGTCCTTTTCTGAAAACTATACCGTGCACCGTTCGGACATTTCGTCTTTTCTTGACCATTTGTCCGGTCGGACATTTCGTCTTTTTGAGCTATAAGTCCGTTCGGACATTTGGTCTTCTCTCTCTCGAATAATAACGTCACGCTCTCGGACCACTTCTCGTTCTTTATCTTCGAAACTACCTTTCTCCGCTTCGGACATTTCGTCGTTTTGAACTATAAGTCCGGTCCGACATTTCGTCTTTTTTTGAACTATAATCAAGTCACCGTTCGGACATTTCGCTCGTTTTTGAACATAAGTCGTTCCGGACATTTCGTCTTTTTTGAACTATAAGTCCTTCGAGAGTCTATATTTGTTTTCTCCTTCTCTAACATCATAATAGAGTCCCGTATTCGGACATTTTCTATAGTCTTGTTATAGCATACATAAGTCTCTCCGTTTTATTCGTCGATCTTTTCGTCTTTTATTGACTATTTGTTTATACCCGTTTCGGACTATTTTTCGTCACATTTTTGCCACTAATAAATTTAGTCTCGTTTCGGATCATTCGATCTTTTTCGAGATTCTATAAGTTCCGTCTCCGAGGGTCATTTTCGTCTTTTTGAACTTTATATTCTCCGTTTCTGGGTCATTTTTCACTCGTTAACCATCTGTTGAACCTAAACAGCTCCAGTTTTTTCGTGACATTTCGTCTTGTTAAGTATGAACTTATGTTTGTTCCGTATTCGACATTTTCAGATTTTTCTAATCTAACCATAAAGTACCGTTCAGACATTTTCTTCTTTATGATCTATTAAGTCGTTGAGGAAATTTCGTCTTTTTTTGAACATCACTACTCTCCCGTTTCTCGATTTCCACAGATTATCCAGTTATATTTTTGCAATACTCAAGCCCGTTCGGAATTTCTACTTTATTGAACTAAAGGTACGTTCCTGACAATTTTGTTCGTCTTTTTTGAACTTAAAGTTACCGATATTTGAGCATACTTAGTCTTTTCGGATAAATAATCAAGATTACCGTATCGGGATCCATCTTCTACTTTTTGATGGCTTAATCCGTGCGCACTATCGTGCTCGTCTATTATATGCTCCTATAAGATCCGGTTCGGCTATTTCGTATTTGTTGCATCTTACTATTAACGTCCGGTCCGGATCATTTCAGTCTTTCATTGTAACTATATATAAATTCCGTTTCGCGACATTTGCTAGCCATTTTTACTCTGACTTTCATATAGTCTCCGTTCGGACATTCGTCTTTTTGAGGTACCTATAATGTACTCCTGTTCGGATATTTCGTTACTATCTAATGAACTTATTAGTCGTTCGCGACATTTTCCGATTTTCTTTACTGTTGACTCATTTTGTCCGTTCGGACATTTCGTCTTTCTTTGCTATTGACAAGTTCTCTTTCAGCGATCCCAATTTTTCTCGTTTCCTCTCTTTGACTACTATAAGTCCGTTAATTCGGAACCATTTCGGTTATTTTTTGATCACTATAAGTCTCGTTTCGCAGACAATTTCGTTCTTTTGAACCATAAGCTCCGTTATCGGAACATTATATTCGTCTTTTTAAACTCATATACAGTCTAGATCAGATATGATTTCCTCTTTCTTGACTCATATAGAAGTCCCTTTGCTCCCGTACATTTCGTCTTTCACTCGGCAATATAAGTCCGTTCGGAATTTCCGTCTTTTTGACTATAAGTCCGTTCGGTTATCTTAAGCTCTATGCCTTACTATTAGGTGTCCTATCTCCGGACATTCTCCAAGTCTTTTTTTGACACTACATGCTCGTATGTCTCGGCACATCTCTAGTCTTTTTCGAATAACATACTTTGGTCCCCGTTTTACTCTGACATTTCGTCCAGTTTCTACGTTGAATACTTATACTGTTCCTGATAATACTCCTCCTTTTATCGCGACAATGTCGTCTTTCATCTGAACTATTAAGGTCCGTCTCGGACATATTTCGCTCATCTTTTATGCCAATCGTTACGGTCTCCTGCTATACGGACTCTCTCATCTTTTTTCTGCAGAATCTCATAACGTCCACAAGTCTCGCAGAACATTACGTCTTTCCTCTCTCGCGACTAATAAGTCTCGTTCGGCATTTCGATCTTTTTATGAACTATAGTCCTGTATAGAATGTTCAGTCTTTTTTAACTTAAGTATGCCGTTCGGACATTCGGTCTTTTTTGACGGTACTACGTCGCTTCAGACTCTCTGTCGTCGTTTCGGCATACTTATAAGTACTGTTCGTGTGACATTTCTTCTTTTTGAACTACTAAGTCCGTTCGGACATTTCGTTCTTTGTTGAACATTCAATAGTCTCCGAATTACTGGAAACACTTCTCTCTCTTTTGCACTCTGAACTATAAGTCCCCGATCTTCGGACATTTCGTTCTTTGAACTATAAGTCCGTCTCTGACCATTTTCGTCTTTTTAGAACTATAGATCGTTTTCGGTACATATTCGTAAAACTTTTTTGACACTATATCTCCAAAGTCCGTCTAGGACCTTTTTACTCTTTTTGAATCTACAAAGTTTCCTTTTTCCGGACATTTCATCCCTTTTGAACTATTTAAGTCCTCAGAATACCTCAAGACATTTCGTAGACTTTTTGAACTTAGTCCGTTCGGACATCATATTTCGTCTCTACTTGAACTATACAGTCCCGATTAAAGCCAAACTTTTGCGTTCTTCTACTTTCGTCTTTTTTCTTCTAACTATAAGTCCGTCGGCATATTCTCGTGCCTTTGAACTTATCTTAGTTATCATATCGTAATCATTAGTTCTTTCTCGAACAACTTCATAGTAGTTCGGACATTTCTTCTATTTTTGAACTATGTCCGTTCGCGCACATTTCGTTCCTCTTACTCATTCTACTTAGTACTCGTGTCTCGGACATTTTTCTTTTTTGAAACTATTTAGTTTCCGTGCTGACTATCTCTTTCGTCTTTTTTTCGAAGACTTATAGTCGCGCTCTTCGCATTTCAGTCTCTTTCGAACCCGTATTTGCTCCATTCGGACATTTTGTCTTTTTGACTATTATGTCTCGTTCCGAAATTGTCTTTTTGAAAACTATTTACCGTAGCCCATTATGCGGGACATTTCGTCTTTTGACACTTAAGTCCGTTCGGACATTTCGTCTTTTTGATAACCTATATCCGTAGTTTCTTAGACATTTGTCTTGTGTTATTGAACTATTAAGTCCGTTCGAGCATTTCGTCTTTTTGTGACTAATAAGGTCCGTTCGGACACTTTTGTCTTTCTTGAACTATCAGTCCGTTCGACATTTCCGTCTTTTTGAAACTAAGTCTCCGTTGCGGACTTTCGTACCCTTTTATTGAATTATCTCACGTTCCGGAATTTTGTTCTTATTGACAATATAGATCGCTTTTGATTTTTTAAATTGCCCGGTTAAGACATTTCTATCTCTTTATATTAACTATAAGTCTCTGTGTGCGGAAAACATATTATTCATTATTGAACTCACTTATAGTCCTTATCCAGAAATTCGCTTCTTTTTAACGCTCTTGATTTATAAGTCTTACGTTCGGTACTAATATTCTTCTTTTTAAACTATAAACGTCGTTCCAGAGTAATTTCCATTTCGTCTTATATCCTTTGAAACTATATTGTATTTGTTCGGAATTTGAGAGTGTCTTTTTTGACTATTGTCCTTCGGAACATTTCGTCTTTCGAACATGTGTCTGTGTCCTTTCTGAGAAAATTTGGTTCGTCTTTAAAAATTTGAACTATTTGCTTCTCCTTTCGCTGGACTAATTCTGTCTTTTTTTGATCTATAAAGTCCGTTTCTGGCAAGTTCTCAGGTCGTTTTTTGATAGATATACAGTCGTTCGGCATTTGGTCTTTTTTGAACTATAGGTTCGTTTGGACCATTTCGCTTTCCTTGACTATCAAGTATCTGCTACTCGGACCAATTTCCGTCTTTTTGTACTACTAAGTACCGTTAAGAATTCTCGTACATCCTCTTATTGAACTATTTTGTGTACCCGTTTAATGATGACATTTCCGTTCCCTATCTCTCTGAACCAATTTGTTTCATACCTTCCCGACAAAATTCTCATGAGTACAAACACACACACTACACACACACTACAACACTACACACTACGACACACATGTTTTTTGAACTATTGTCTGCTTCGGATTTCGTCTTTTCTGATCTAATTAAGTCGTTTGGAATTTTGGTCATTTTTTGAACTATAGTCCGTTCGCGACATTTGGTTCTCATTTTTGAACTATAAGTCCGTTCGACATTTCGTCTTTGAACTATAACCCGTTCGGACATACATTTCGTTTTTTTGAACTATATATCCGTTCGGACATTCGTCTTTTTGAATTTGTCCGTTCGGACATTTTGTCTTTTTGAACTATTTGTCCTTTCGGACATTTGGTCTTTTTGAACTATTTGCCCGTTCGGACATTTCGTCTTTTTGATCTATAAGTCCGTTTGGACATTTGGTCTTTTTGAACTATAAGTCCGTTCGGACATTTTGTCTTTTTGACTATTTGTCCGTTCGGACATTTCGTCTTTTTGACTATTTGTCCGTTCGGACATTTCGTCTTTTTGACTATTTGTCCGTTCGGACATTTCGTCTTTTTGAACCATTTGTCCGTTCGGACATTTCGTTTTTTTTTGACCATTTTCCGTTCGGACATTCGTCTTTTTGAACTATAAGTCCGTTCGGACATTTCGTCTTTTTGAACTATAAGTCCGTTCGGACATTTCGTCTTTTTGAACTATAAGTCCGTTCGGACATTTCGTCTTTTTGAACTATAAGTCCGTTCGGACATTTCGTCTTTTGAACTATATCCGCTTCGTACAATTTGTCTTTTGAAACTATAACGTCCGTTCGGCATTTCCGTCTTTTGAACTATGGTCCGTTTCGGACATTTCGTCTTTTTTGACTATAAGTCCGTTAGACATTTCGTCTTTTGAACCTATAAGTCCGTTAAAGGACATTTCGTCTTTTGACTATCAGTCCGTTCCGACATTTTCGTCTTCTTTGAACTATAAAGTAAGTTCGGAATTTTTCGTCTTTTTTGAACTATAAGTACGTTCTTCGGACATTTCGTATTTTTTGAAAACTATAAGTTCCGTTCGCACATTGTCTTTTTAAACTATACAGTCCGTTCGACATTCGTCTTTTTGAACTATAAGTCCATCGGACATTTCGTCTTTTTGAACTATAAGTCCGTCCGGACATTTCGTCTTTTTGAACTATAAGTCCGTTTCCACATTTCGTCTTTTTGAATTATAAGTCCGTTCGGACACTTCGTCTTTTTTGAACAATAAGTCCGTTCAGACATTTCGTCTTTTTGAACTATAAGTCTGTTCGGACATTTCGTCTTTTTGAACTATAAGTCCGTTCGGACATTTCGTCTTTTTTAACTTATAAGTCGTTCGAAAATTTCGTTCTTTTGAACTATAAATCCGTTCGGACATTTCGTCTTTTTGAACTAGAAGTCCGTTCGGACATTTCGTCTTTTTGAGCTATAAGTCCGTTCGGACATTTCGTCTTTTTGAACTATAAGTCCGTTCGGACATTTCGTCTTTTTGAACTATAAGTCCGTTCGGACATTTCGTCTTTTTGAACTATAAGTCCGTTCGGACATTTCGTCTTTTTGAACTATAAGTCCTTTCGGACATTTCGTCTTTTTGAACTATAAGTCCGTTCGGACATTTCGTCTTTTTGAACTATAAGTCCGTTCGGACATTTCGTCTTTTGAACTATAAGTCCGTTCGGACATTTCGTCTTTTTGAACTATAAGTCCGTTCGGACATTTCGTCTTTTTGAACTATAAGTCCGTTCGGACATTTCGTTTTTTGAACTATAAGTCCGTTAAGACATTTCGTCTTTTTGAAATATAAGTCCGTTCGGACATTTCGTCTTTTTGAACTATAAGTCCATTCGGACATTTCGTCTTTTTGAACTATAATCCGTTCGGACATTTCGTTTTTTTTGAAACTATTTGTCCGTTCGGACATTTTGTCTTTTTGAACTATATAAGTCCGTTCGGACATTTCGTCCTTTTGAACTAATAAGTTCAAATTCGACATTTCGTCTTTTGAACTATAAGTCCGTTCGGACATTTCGTCTTTTTGAACTATAAGTCCGTTAAGACATTTCGTCTTTTTTGAACTATAAGTCCGTTCGGACATTTCGTATTTTTGAACTATCAAAGTCCGTTCGACATTCTCCGTCTTTCTTGAACTATAAGTCCCGTTCGAACTTTTCGCTTTTGATCTATAAGTCTGTTCGGTGACATTTCGTCTTTTTGAACTATACGTCCGTTCAAAAAAATAACCAAAAAAAATTTTTCGTATTTGAACTAAAAAGCCGTTCGGGACTTTTTCGGTCTTTTTGGAACTATACAGTCCGTTTAACACATTTCGTCTGTTGTGCACTATAATCCGTTCGGACATTTCGTTTTTTGAACTATAAGTAAGTTCGGCGACATTTCGTCTTTTTTGAACTCTAAGTCGTTCGGACATTTGTCTTTTGAACTATAAGTTCCGTTCGGACAATTTCGTCTTTTTTGAACTATAAGTCCGTCGACATTTCGCTCTTTTTGCACTATATCCGTTAGACTTTCGTCTTTTGAATAATAAGTCCGTTCTTACATTTCGTCTTTTTGAACTATAATCGTTCGGACATTCGTCTTTTTGAACTATTTGTCCGTTCAGACATTTCGTCTTTTTGAACTATACAGTCCGCTCGACATTTCGCTTTTTGAACTATAATAGTCGTTCGGACATTTGTCGTCTTTTTGTAACTATAAGTCCCGTTAAGACATTTTCGTCTTTTTGAACTATAGGTCCGTGGACATTTCGTCTTTTTGAAATATAAGTCCGTTCGGACATTTCGTCTTTTTGAACTATAAGCCCGTTCGGACATTTCGTCTTTTTGAACTATAAAGTCCGTTCGGACATTTCGTCCTTTTGAACTATAAGTCGTTCGGATATTTTCCGTCTTTTTGAACTATAAGTCGGTCCGGACATTTCGTCTTTTTGAAATAATAAAGTTCCGTTTCCACAATTTCGTCTTTTTTGAACTATAGGTCCGTTCCGGACACTTCATTTTTGAACTATATAGTCCGTTTCGGACATTTCCGTCTTTTTGAACTTATAAGTCTGTCGGACATTTCGTCTTTTTGAACTGTAAGCCGTTCGGACATTTGTCTTTTTGAACTATAAGTTCGTTCGGGACATTTTGTCTTTTTGAAGCTATAAGTCGTTCCCAGACATTTCGTTCTTTTGAAACTATAAGTCCGTTTCCGCCCAACATTTCGTCCTTTTTTGTAAATATAAGTCCGTTCGGACACTTCGCTTTTTTGAACTATAAGTCCGTTCGGACATTTCGTCTTTTTTGAACTATAAAGTCTGTTCGGACATTTCGTCTTTCTGAACTATAAGTCCTCCGTTCGGAAATTTCGTCTTTTTGAACTATAGATTCCGTCGGACATTTCGTCTTTTTGGACTATAAGTCCGTTCGGACATTTTCGTCTTTTTGAAACTATAAGATCCGTCGGACATTTCGTCTTTTTGAACTATAAGTCCGTTAAGACATTTCGTCTTTTTGAACTATAAGTCCGTTCCGACATTTCGTCTTTTTGAACTATAAGTAAGTTCGGACATTTCGTCTTTTTGAACTATAAGTCCTACAGGACATTTCGATCTTTTTGGGAACTTAAAGCTCCATCGAACATCGTCTTTTTGGAACTTATAAGTCCCGTCCGGACAAATTTCGTCTTTTGAACTATAAGTCCGTTCCACATTCGTCCTTTTTTGAATTATAATAGTCCGTTCGGCACTTCGGTCTTTTTTTTGAACAATAAGCTCGTTTCAGGACTTCGTCCTTTTTAACTATATAGTCCTGTTCGGACATTTCGTCTTTTTGAACTATAAGTCCGTTCGGACATTTCGTCTTTTTTAACTATAAGTCCGTTCGGACATTTCGTCTTTTTGAACTATAAATCCGTTCGGACATTTCGTCTTTTTGAACTATAAGTCCGTCGGACATTTCGTCTTTTTGAACTATTTGTCCTTTCGGACATTTCGTCTTTTTGAACTATAAGTCCGTTCGGACATTTCTTTTTTTGAACTATAAGTCCGTTAAGACATTTCGTCTTTTGAAATATAACGTCCGTTCGGACCTTTCGTCTTTTTGAACTATAAGTAAGTTCGGACATTTCGTCTTTTGAACTATAAGTCCGTTCGGCCATTTCGTCTTTTGGAACTATAAGTCCGTTCGGACAATTTCGTCTTTTTGAACTAAAAGTCCGTTCGGACATTTTCGTCTTTTTGCAACTATTTGTCCGTTCGGACATTTGTCTTTTTGAACTATAAGTCCGTTTCCACATTTCGTCTTTTGAACTATAAGTCCGTTCGAACATTTCGTCTTTTTGAACTGTAAGTCCGTTCGGACCTTTCGTCTTTTTGAACTTAAGTTTCCGTTTATTAGGACATTTCGTCTTTTTGAACTTTAGGTCCGTTCGGACATTTCGTCTTTTTGTAACTATAAGTCCGTTCGGACACTTCGTCTTTTTGAACTAAGTCCGTTAGACATTTCTCTTTTGAACTACTAAGTCCCGTTCGAAACATTGTCTTTTTTGAACTATAAGTCCGTTTGGACATTTCGTCTTTTGGAACTATTTGTCCTTCGGACAATTTCGTCTTTTTTGAACTATAAGTCCGTTCGGACATTTCGTCTTTTGAACTATAAGCCGTTCGGATATTTTGTCTGTTTTGACCTAATAAGCCCGTTCGCGACATTTCGTCTTTTTTAGAACTATAAGTCCGTCGGACATTTCGTCTTTTTGAACTATAATGTCCGTTCGGACATTTCGTGTATTTTTGAACTATAAGTCCGTTCGGACATTTCGTCTTTTTGAACTATCAGTCGTTCCGACATTTCGTCTTTTTGAACTACAAGTCCGTTCGGACATTTTTCGTTTTTTTGAACTATAAGTCCGTTCGGACATTTCGTCTTTTTGAACTATAAGTCCGTTCGGACATTTCTTCTTTTTGAACTATAAGTAAGTTCGGACATTTCGTCTTTTTGAACTATAAGTCCGTTCGGACATTTCGTCTTTTTGAACTATTTGTCCGTTCGGACATTTCGTCTTTTTGAACTATAAGTCCGTTCGGACATTTCGTCTTTTTGAACTATAATTCCGTTCGGACATTTCGTCTTTTTTTGGAACTTTTAAGTCGCGTCTCTGACATTTCGTCGTTTTGAACTATAAGTCCGTTCGGAAATTTCGTCTTTTTGACCTATAAGTCCGTTCGGACATTCGTTTTTTTGAACTATAAGTCCGTTCGGACATTTCGTCTTTTTGAACTATAAGTCCGTTCGGACATTTCGTCTTTTTGAACTATAAGTCGGTCCGGACATTTCGTCTTTTTGAACTATAAGTCCGTTTCCACATTTTGTCTTTTTGAACTATAAGTCCGTTCGGACATTTCGTCTTTTTTGACTATTTGTCCGTTCGGACATTTGGTCTTTTTGAACTATAAGTCCCGTTCGGACATTTCGTCTTTTTTGAACTATAAGTCCGTTAAGACATTTCGTCTTTTTGAACTATAAGTACGTTCGGACATTTCGTTTTTTTGAACTATAAGTCCGTTCGGACATTTCGTCTTTTTGAACTATAAGTCCGTTCGGACATTTTGTCTTTTTGAACTAGAAGTCCGTTCGGACATTTCGTCTTTTTGAACTAAAAGTCCGTTCGGCACCATTCGTCTTTTTTGAAGTTATAATCCGTCGGACAATTTCGGTCTTTTGAACTATAAGTCCGTTAGACATTTCGTCTTTTTTTAAACTATAAAGTCCTTCGACATTTCTTTTTTTTAACTATAAGTCCTTTCGGACCATTTCGTCTTTTGAACTATGTCCGTTCGGACATTCTTCTTTTTAAACTATAAGTCCGCTCGGACATTTCGTCTTTTAACTATAATCCTGTTCGACATTTGGTCTTTTTGATACTATTTGTCCTTTCGGGACATTTCGTCTTTTTAAACTATTTGTCCTTTCGGACTATTTGGTCTTTTTGCCACTATTTGCCCGTTCGGACAATTTCGTCTTTTTGATCTATAAGTCCGTTTGGGACATTTGGTCCTTTTGAACTATTAAGTCCGTTCGGCACATTTGGTCTTTTGATCCTAAGGTCCGTTTGGGGACATTTCGTCTTTTTGGAACTATAAGTCCGTTCGGCAGACATTCTTCGTCTTTTTGTACTAATAAGTCCGTTAATGTAATTTCGTCTTTTGAACTTATAAGTTCCCGTTTCGACATTTCGTCTTTTTTGAACTATAAGCTCCGTTGGACATTTTTCGTTTCTTTTTGAACTATAAGAGTCCGTTCGGACATTTTCTTCTTTTTGAACTATTAAGTCGTTTCCACAATTTCGTCTTTTTGACAACTAATAAGTCCGTTCGGACACTACGTCTTTTTGCAACTATAGTCCGTTCGGACATTTCGTGTTTTGAACTATAAGCACGTTCGACCATTTCCGTCTTTTGAACTATTGTCCTGTTCGGACATTTCGTCCTTTTTGAACTATAAGTCCGTCGGACATTTTCGTCTTTTTGACTCTATAACGTCCGTCGGACATTTTTCGTCTTTTGAATAAATAGTCCGTTCGGACATTCGTGTCTTTTTTGAACTATATTAAGTTCCGTTCGACATTTTCGGCGTCGGTCTTTTTGAACTAAAGTCTGTTCCGGACTTTCGTCTTTTTGAACTATAAGTCCGTTGGACTATTTCTCTTTTTGAACTAAAAGTCGCGTTCGGACATTTGTCTTTCTTTGAACTATAAGTCCGTAAGCCATTTCGCTTTGTGGAACTATAAGTCCGTTCGGACATTTCGGCTTTTTGAACTATAAGTCCGTTCGGACATTTTCAGTCTTTTTTGAACTATAGTCCGTTCGGAACATTCGTCTTTTTGAACTATGTTAGTCCGTTCGACATTCGTTGTCGTCTGTTTTGACTATATAATGAGGTCCGTTCGGGACATTTCGTTCTTTTTGACTATA
>JABUQX010025058.1:17500-21726 GCA_015478945.1 Trachelipus rathkii | reverse complement strand
AAATTAAAAGAAGTGAATTGTGGGGTTGTCTTACTTAATATTATTTATATCAGAGTGGAGGGAGGAGCTTTCATACTCGTACTTTGACTAATTGTTCTTTATTATTTTTTTTGTTCTGGATGTGAGTGATATAAACTAGCATCACTAACCCCAAAATCATTAGAGAATATATATATTATTAATAATTATATATATATTATGATAATATTAATTATATTATTATATATATAATATTATAATAATATATTAAATATATTAAGATATATAATATATATTATTATTAATATATATATATATATATTATATATATATATATAATATATTTAATATAATATATATTAATATATAATATATATATTTAATATATATATATATATATATATATATATTAATTAAATATATATATATTAATTAATATATTATATATATTATTAATATATATAATATATATATATAATCAAGATATAGATGAATATATAATATATAATATAAATATATAAAAGATTAGGTGAGCCCTAAAGTATAGTATAATATATATATATATATTATATATTATATATATTGTATGCGTCTATGTAGACCATGATATATAATTTATATTTAAATATATATTTTCGTGATTATCCTGTGTTTATAAAATATATAAATTTTAATGTAATTACTTACGTAAGGTATTCAAATATTTTAATTAACAAATAAATATGCAAAATTTCAAACAGAACAGTTCAATTAAGTTATTAAACTGGTGCTTTTCGCACTAAAACTAGAGTTTTTCTTAATTTAATACCAGTTACCAAATATAGTACACAAAACACGCATTTTATGGTATTTACAAGGTTTTAGCAATGTTAAGTTTTTTTTTTTTTTTTTTTTTTTTTTTTTTTTTTTTTTTTTTTTTTTTTTTGTCAAAGCCGGACTTTTTAACGCTTCTTGCATCAAGTTTAGTGCCTTTTGAAATTTTGAGTTATCAACAAGAAAATCCTGCGAAAATCAAAAGGCGACGTATCTTCTGATACCAATTAATTGCATACTCTGCTTGATGTAAACCAGGTCTGCGGAGTCGGAACCGAAAATTCTTTTTGAGTGGTGAGCCGGAGCCGAGCCGAGCCGGATTTGGAAAATTTTAAAATTGTGGAGCCGGAGTCAGAATCGAAGATTGAGCCATTCAAAAAATATTAACAGCTCCTCAGCCCTGATAAAATCTACCTTTAAATTAAATATAAAGGCAGCAGAAGGTTAAACTGCATGAGTTACATATTATAAAACGAACTAAGATCCGGAGTCAGAGTCGGATTCAGAGCCGGAGCCTGGAAATTTTGAATTTGTTTAGCTGGAGTCAGAGTAGCAAGGAAAATTACCAGCCCCGTTGCCTTGCTAATAAATAAAAAAAAATGAAACATATAAAAGGAATTTAAATGACAAAAAATTGATAATTAATAATACGTCACCCATGAAACATATACCTTAGTTTGTATGGCGTCAACTGCCTCTGAAACCATTTGATCTTCGCCATATTTGTCATTGAAGGTTGTGGCGAGGGAATCAGTGAGGTCTGCCATTACCTGCTCCTCATACACGTAAGCCATTATGCCTCCTATAGCTTCCAAGAGGAATACTAACAGCAGGGAGAAAGTGTACTGCAAAAGGTTCAAAGGGTAATGAACAACAACAACTAATAATAATAATAATAATAATAATAATAATAATAATAATAATAATAATAATAATAAATAGTAATAATAATAAATAATAAAAATAATAAATAATAATAATAATAATAATAATAATAATAATAATAATAATAATAATAATAATAATAATAATAATAATAATAATAATAATAATAATAATAATAATAATAATAATAATCAACTTTGAAAAAAAAAAGTTTTTTTACATAATTCTTTTGAAATGTTACTCTTTTTATAAAGAACTGAATTATTAACATATAGTAAAGATGAGAATTGTTACCTTTTTCAAGAACCTAATTGTTATCTTTATTTTACGAACCTGAATTGTTACCTTTTCCCATAGATCTAAAATCTAAATTGTTACGATCTTCTAAGAGCCTAAATTTTTACCTTTTACGAAAATTGTTACCTTTTTCTAAGAACCTAATTGTTATCTTTTTTATAAGAACCTGAATTCCTACCTTTTCCCATGGATCTAAATTGTTACGTTTTTCTAAGAACCTGAATTTTTACCTTTCTCGACGGATCTGAAATATTGCCTTTTTCTAATAATCTGAATTATTACCTTTGTCTAGGAACCTGAGTAATTGTCTTTTTCTATGGACCTGAATTGCTACCTTTCTCTAAAGAACTGAATTGTTACCTTTTTCTAAGGACTTGAATTATTACCATTCTCTAAAGACCTGAATTGTTACCTTTTCTAAGGACCTGAATTATTATCCTTTTCAAAGAACCTGAATAAAAATAATAATAATAATAATAATTAGTGATGCACCGGAGAGTAATTTTGGCCGGAGGCCGGAGAATTAAAATTTTAATTCCGGCCGGAGGCCGGAGTCTCCGGCCGGAGAATGAAATTTTCATTTATACTTACCTATATATATATATATATATATATATATATAATATATATATATATATATATATTATATATAATATATATATATATATATATATATATATATATATATATATATACTTATATATATGATATATATATATATGGAGGATTGACTCAAAACATGCAATTATCATGCACCTTCCTCGTCCGGATCCTAAGGTAGTAACTACCTAGAGAAGTTACACTCCTTGAAGGGGCTAAACCAAGCGTGAGGTGTGAACTACTTGTGCGCTACTGGGAATACATTACTATCAAGAGGAAACCCAAAGAAAGGTTCAAAATATTATAGCACAAAACCTTTACTGGATCATCTTGAAGAGAAACAATAAAAAACATTATATTTAAAGAATAAAAAAAATATTCTGAATTTCAAGAGGAAAAGTTGCCGAAAAAAGAAAAATGATATCACAGTCACAGCAGATGATCCACTGTCCATCCATATCCTCAACTGTCTACCTCTATTAAAAAACAATTTCTTCAGCCTACACTGTTTGAAAAAACCTGATAAAACAAAGATTTGGAAATTAATGATAGAAAAAAGCACAGAAATTCATTTCAAAATTGGGGAATTGATTGCTGTGGACAATCTGCCATTTTCTTTTGTTGAAGACATTGGATTTAAGAGATTAATAAAATCACGTATGTCCACAATTTAATATTCCATCAAGGAGGTACTTTCCAGAAGAGATAATTTCATCTAATATGTGTTATTGTAAAGAACAAAATAACACTTCAGCTACAAGAAGTTCAAGCAATATCATTAACAACAGATATTTGGACTTGCTCATATAACAATGAAAACTTTATAAGTTGTCAGGGCATTTGATTGATAAAGATTTTCAAAGGAAGAGTGGAAAATTTAAAAATCAGTAGTTTTAGTGTTTCTCATTCAGCAGAATTATATGTCTAAAAAGTGGGGAAATACTTAAGAGCTGGGATTTAAAAAAAATAAAATATTCATGTTGTCCTAAGGACCTAAGATAACGCACCAAACATTAGAGGGTGCTAGGTGTTGGAGGTAGAGAGAGTGAGTGAACTCTCTATTCATTTCGTGTGAGAGATGCTAGTAATACATGATGCTATATTTTCTCAAAAATCAAATAAAGATTTAATTACTTTATGTAGGAAAATTTGTAGTCATTTAGTAGACACCAATTGCTACAGACTAAATTAACGGAAATTCAAAAAGCTAATTTGCGTGAATACACAAGCTTATCTCATAGATGTGGAAACAAAGGATGGAATTCATCTATTATGATGCTGTAAAGGATCAGAGCAAAAAATTGCAATTATTTATATTCTTCAAATTCGGAAAAAAACGAATCTAAGATATCTTAAATTGCGAATCAGCTGCCGAAAAGCTACGAGAATATAATAGATTGCCTACAAACCGTTTGGAAGGAAGTAAACTAAAAGAGCGAGTGTATGATATGTAGATATATGCTTTGAATACCTGCAGTTAATGCATTGCAAAAAATATTTAGCAAAAACTTGGAAGGATAGCGGGTGTTTGTAAAAAACTATGAAAGAGAACTTTTAAATTCTTTTACTGAACGTTTTGGTACCATTAAAGAAAAGATAAACTTTATGTACTTGCAACAATTCTAAATCCACAATACAAAATAGCTCCCTTT
>JABUQX010025058.1:0-12500 GCA_015478945.1 Trachelipus rathkii | reverse complement strand
TCAAAATGCATGTCATCTTGTCGTAAATCTTTAATATTTTAATAGTACCTTTCTACAAGTGACATTTGTAATCCAACACTTAATAAATAGATTTTCTTCATCCAGTTTTTAATTTCCTCATCCATCCTGATTCTAGTTGCCTTTGTGATAAAATTTCTAATAACCTTTATCACTTTTCTTCGAAATTTCTTCTTCCATTTCAAAATCAAGTGAATTTTGAGTTAATGTTTTTGAATGTTTGAGTAATTTTTATAACCTTGTCATTATAATACTAATACTAATCTATCAACTTATTAAATTTTGCAATCTAAAATTTTGAAAAGTAACTTATCATTTTGCCTTCAAAAACTTGAATGAATACCAATTCTGAGCACACGCGCACACACACACAACAACACACACTCACACACACACACATCAACACACACACACACACACACACCACACACACACACACACATATATATATACTACTATATATATATATAATATATAATATATATATATAACTATAGAATATACTAAATATAATACCCACCACGTATATATATCATTATAATATATAAATAAAATATGTATATAATATAATATATTTTATACTAAACTTACTATAAAATATATATGTCTGTACTATATTAATAATTAATTGAGGTATTCCCCTCCATATATAAATTATATAATATCTAATTATATCGATTAATATTAATTATTAAAATATAATCATATCAAAATATATAATATTATGGGTATTATACGCTATATATATAAGTTCTACAATGTATCCAATAAACTAATAATACTACCCCAAATATATTTATGAACCTTAAATTACATATAATTAATATAATTATTATTATATAATAATTATATATTAAATCTATTAATAATAAAGAATAACCAAATTAAGGGTGAATATCAAACTTATGTTTATAATACTACATGAATTAATAAATAGTAAAATAAGTAAATTGCAATCGATCCTCATACTATACCGGTGGCGAAACATCCCAATCAATATGACGTTAACAAGAATGAACGATATGGATCGTCCAAGCTGTTTATTAAAAGTCGCCGACTCCACCGAAGAAGTAAAAGCTTGCTGTCGTCAAAAAAGAGCAATACCTCGCTCAGTCAATTTCAAAATCGCTGTATCAACATGTTCCCAAATGACCAACATGAAATAATTTGGATATCAAAACACAAACATTGATCACATATTTTTATGATTAATATTCGGGATTGAATTTGCATACAAGATCAAACTCTTCTTCATATCCATTATTCATAGTATCATTTATAGTGTACTGTGTTCATCTTGCGAGTTGATAACGTCCAACTTTGGTTATTTTAAGATTTTCGTGGCTTGATAAAAATGCTAAAAATTAGACATTCTCTCATGCACACGTTTTTGCATTGCAAGTAAAAGAAGACCAAAAAAACATACATGCAAATAATGAAAAGTTAGTGGAATGTAAAAATGTTGATAAGATTTGCCTTTATGATGCTAGTATGTTTAGAAGTACGTGAGTATGTAAATTTAAAATATCATGATTGAATGAATTTGTCTGGAAGTGACATGCATCAGTTGATGTATGTACAGTCAGGGAAGTAAGTTTAGGACAGAACATATAGCTTACATATATACACAATTTCATAAAGGAAAAACGCCATTTTATTTTGATGACATTCACACAGGCAATGTGAAAGTCTTCAAGGTAAAAATGACATTTTGCTTACAAAATTTTGGATATATGAAGGCTTTATATTCTCTTCCTGGGAAAGAATTTATTTCCATGACTCTTTTTAAGTAGTTGTTATTACTACTAAGGAAAAAGAACTCAACAATGGTGTCATTATATATTTAAAAATAACTTTCACATTCTGTAAGAATGTATCTTACCGTATTTATCATTGTGTATTTTTAAAATGTAAACTAAAAAAAAGAGACAAAATGTTTGAAGATGAGAGAAACAAAGTGTGATTGAAAAACCAGTACAGAGAATATATATTTCTCGAATTTCACTCTTGAGTATGCTTTCCTCTTCTGGCATTCTCTTTCCAAAGGTTATAGAATAAAGTTATCATATAGATAGTAAGGAACCTTAGATGTTTGTACGTTCTGCTTCTGTTCTCTAGTAATTTCGTTTGCTAATAATTAGAAGAATAAAGGTAACACTTCCCAAAATAAAGTATACAAACATTTAATGATTTTTAAAAAAATATGTTTTTGGTCATCCAACTAAGCCTTGCTTTTTGCATAAAATAGAATCACGAACCGATTAAATATATATATATTTATATTATATATTATATACTATATATAATATATTAAATATATATATATATATCTATCGCATGATATATATTTAAAAATAACATTAGCAATTATATATATAATATATTATATATAATATATATATATAGTTAATACTTTATAATCAAACTCATACTCTATTTTTCTAATATCGATTAATATATAATCTTATTCCCAGTCCATTTCTAAAAATATTTTAGCAAATTGGAAAGGGCCCTGATAGGTTATATATATAATAAATAATTAATATTATCTTTATATATATATTAATATTTATATATTATAATATCAGAGGCAGACATTACCTAAACACTTCATAGTAACTTCTAAGTGCTTATTACAGCTATAACTAGATTTATATGATTATGTGTAATATTTAATTCAATAATTAACCAAAGATAATATGTAATGGTATTAAAATATCAATTTAAAGGGATTATATGACTTTATTTCTCTTTGAAAAGGTATTTTCCGGCAAATTATTTGTGTAATAATTTATGTGAAAGTTTATTTGTTAATTTTCACTTTTATTTCTCTTGAATGTTAATATCAAATTAGAACCAATTACTCAGCATTAGAAAACACATAATTTCTGCCCAATAAAAATAGACTTAGGGATTTTCGAAGATATTTGAACATAATTGAACATATTTTGACGTAAATTCAACTGGAGTAATTTTATCTGTATTACCTGTAAGTAGGTGTTAAGCATTTGTAACCATTAATACGGTAAATCAATGTTACTGATAATTTTTAAGCTGTCAGATTTGTTGATGAATTTGAGCGAGGACATGTTATAGAATTTATTACTGGAACATTTTCAGACTCCACTGGTGGATGATGTGGTAACACCATCCTCTTTGTGAGTTATAAAATAACTTTCTTATAAATTTGTTGTTATATGTTAATTGTTATGTATGTCAAATGTTATTGAAAAATTAACAAATGTTATTGAAAAATTAATTCAGCTGGTAAATTTCTGGTCTCTCTCTCTCTCTCTCTGCTATCTCTCTCCCTCTCCCTCCTATTATAATAAATAACTGTAATAATCTTCTCCGAAAAAGTAACTTTATGACGATAGTAACAATAATTATAGTCTAAAGACGCTATAATATAGTATTATATATATGCAACAAACAATATTTTTTTCCCATCTAATTAAACATAATTTAATATAAGTAAAATTTATTTAATTTTTTACAAGGGTTTATTTTTTTTTTCCTTTAACCTAGTTTTCATCTTGAAATACATAAATTATACTTAAAAAATTAATGAAAATTTTATAATTAAAAATAAATAATTAATTTACTTATTCTTTAATTTAAAAATTTTAAAATTATTTAATTACACATAATAAAATATAATGTATATGAAATATTATGAATTAGTACATATTCTTCGTGTTGTATTAGTTGAAGATTAATTTCAAAAAAAAGAACAATAATGTGTGAATATTATTTTTCGCACTATGCAACTAGTTCTATTATACCACAGCGCGTCTCCACATAGTGAATAGCAACGCAACGCGAAACAATAAAAAAAAATATCCATATGAATGAATATAGAATCACATTCTTCTATTAAAATATAAATCTAAGCATGTTTGTTTCCCATGAATAATCTTATATTTTATAATTTAATACCCCCAAGTTTGTAAAAAAAGAAGTCATATTAACAAATCCAGCTACTTTCTAGGATCTCATCTTCAAATATCAATTTCATTGAAAACAAAATTGAGAGATTTTGTTAAGAGAAATACATTTCAAACTTGGAAACAATTATAAAAGTTACTATAGGAATTTAGTTTTGAATTACTATTATTTTCCGTTATGCTTGCCATATATTGTCTTTAATTTTAAGATTAACTTCATATCTTTAAATTGGTGCTATATTTTCATAGAGGAGTAGCAAAAGTATAGCCCACATTTATATATTTAAATATTGTAAATATAAAGTGAAATAGTGATCGTTTTGCAACAGTTCCAGTTGGAAAAATGATTCATTAATATTTTCTTAATTGATGATTCAGTTAATATATTTTTTACTTAAATGGTTCAAAAGAAAATTAATATCCACTACTTTCTTTGAGACAAAAAATCTTCTAAATATTTCTTTAACAACATTGCTATGGTTGGACAATTTTTAAATTAGATAATATGTATGTATCCATGTCTGTTCCTATCAAATATAGACCTGCCTAAAGGTGATACTGTATTTATATAATATAGGTCTTTTAAAATTGAAAATACATTATAAATTTTGGGTATAATATGTTTCACTATATATATATATACTCAGAGAGTAATAGATAGATAATACTATAGATATATTATATTATATATTATTTATATATATATTATATATATATATTATATAGTAATATATATACATATATATATATTTATTTTCTTTTTTTAGATATATTTATATTTTTTTTAAAAATGAACAAAATTTGAAAATATATATATTATATAATATAGATATATTAGTATATAATATAGTAGAGTATTATATATGATCTATAATATAGAGAGAGGTATAATATAATATATCATATTATACATTCTTATATTATATAGTATATTATATAATATATATATATTAGTATAATATATATAGTGATATTATTATAGTATAGTATATAATATATATATATATAGATGATACTATAATTAATACAGTATAAAATATATCATAAAATAAATTAGTTTACAAATAACTTAGTAGTTGTTTTGAAATAGCTATAGTTACATATATATTACATAAATAATTAGATATATATATATATATATATATATATTATTATATAATATATATATATATATTATATATATATATATATATTAATATACTTTATATATATATATATTTAATATAATGTATATTGATTAATACTGCGCTTTAGCTAGCCTTTCTAGAAATATGTAATCATTAAGCATGCATGACACGACAGGTGACACAGTCATGTGAGAGACTACTTTCATTATGTTAATTTTACTATGCGATTAGATTTTTTTTTTTTTTATTTCTTTGGCTTCTGAAACAGCATTATGGGGGGATTTATTTATTTTTTGGGGTGGAGGCCTCTTGTAAGTTCATTTGACAATAGGGTTAATATAGTCTTTCCTCCTCCCCATTGGGGGAGGCAAAATAAGGGTGCAGGAACGCAGGGGTGATTGCCACCCCGAAGCGTCCCTGCCTCAAGGTCTTTTGTTAGGAACTCTCATGCCGAGAGGTAGCTTTTGACTTAGGGTCTCAGTGCCTATTTATATTAAGTAGTTGATTAACGTTATATATTAAATTTTGATTATCTCTACGATTTTTAAAAGGTGCTTATTCAGTTAGCCCATTTAATTTCAATATGTGTCAAAATCATTACTGTGAAAACCTCTATCGTCTGATCAATTAAAGAAATAAGTAAGAAAAAAATCTCTCATTTATGTAAATACCGTCAGATGAAGTAGGGCCAGTCATTAACTTAAGATTAATAAGCCGGGGACAGAGAGCGATTCTTGTCCATTTCAAACCCATTTTTGGTGAATAAGACCCAGTTTGACCATAGGGTGCAAGCACTGACCCTGAAAATTTAGTGATGATTTCAAATGCTATAATTTCAAAAATAAATAAAAAAATAAAAAAAAATAAACAAAATAAAAAAAATTCCTAATTCAATCAGTGATTAAAATGCTAATAATCAGTTCCGAGTGATCTTAAATATATTAAGTCATTCTGGTATAAAAGAGATAACAGGGTAAAGAATAATAACTTAAGTATTATCATCTATAAAATTAAGGGAAACATTAGCAGTCAGCTGATGGAAAAAAGCCATTATCGCGCAAGTTTGGGAAATTTGAACCCAACTCATCAAAACCCTAAAAAATTTAAACATTTTTAGGTGCGATGACTCTGAAACGCCCCCAGACAACATAATAAATATTCAGTAAAGATCAGTAAACTTTTTTTGAAGTCAATTAACGATGGTCGTACAAACAAAACTGAGTCTAAAAAGCGAAAACAATGGCTTTCTTGCACGAACAATGGAAAGGGGAAAAGACATCCTGTTCTCCTCCACGCCCTCAAACTTTCCACTCAGACTCCATAATTGGAGGAGAATGCGACATTCATGTGTATTTTTACCATCGGAGAGTTGAACTTGATAGACGACGGCCCAAGATGCCCTAGCGAATATGGTGAGAGGCCAAGGCGTTGTCTGTGAAAATACCGATTCCGCCCATAAATACCTTTAATAGTCCAAATAAGCTTACTATATACCAACAACTTACCCTAATTCTTCAGTCCCTACGATATGTAATTAATGCCTTTAAGTGCAACCACAGCCATTCTTCTAAATTGTAAATCGGCATTGATACGAACCCCCTATAAATTGAACGTGTTCGCTTATGGCACCAGATATACTTCCACAAATCGATATATAGCTATCTAATTATAAATATTCACCGCTTCTCAAAAATGGTTATAAAATCCTTCTTTTTGATAAGACAGTATGAAAGAAAAAGGGTAATCTTTCTAAGTTGCGACTAAATCAGTTATAAAGAAGATATATTATATATATATATATATATATATAATATATTTATATTATATATATATTATATAAGATGATGTTAAAACAAGGCTACAGCCAGATGACGTTACCAATGTGAAATATTATATTGAAATACGCAGTCAAAATGTCCTTGGGAGCAAAGAGTTTCGAATTGTACTCTTTAGAACATCAAACCTAAATTTTGAGTTAAGGACCTGTTCTTAGAAACAGATGCCTTGAATAAATATACAATGTCGTATATATTAACAGCCTCGCTGAGAAATCGAATTCTTGTGGAGAATCGACGAATAGGTGGCGGGTCATATAACGATCCTATTATACAAAAACTTCGTTCGCAAAAGTAGGACGCGGAAACCTAACCCACACAAAGTTCGATCAGACTTGGTAGGCAATGTAAACGCTTTGCGTACCGTCACAACAAGTCGAACATGAAAATCGAATCTTAGGTGGCTCGAAGAACATAGCGCCAACCCGGTGCACACATCTAACCGCCGACTCCATCCTCGGACAGCCAATCTTTCCACCCAGCTTCGGCAACAGCTGGCGGACAACAGTTTAGCGACACTGGGCTGCACTACAGCTACAGCAGTAATGCTTCAAGGTCAGGACAAACAGCGAGAATGAAGTAATATTGAAGCCGCGGATGAAGTCAGTTATAGAACACCCGCGCTCTAAGCTGACCAACAATGGATAACCACACTTTTAATCAATGCTGCATAGCAATTTATGTTATTACCATTCTCAAGATACTGTAATCTTAGTCATTCCTCGGGTGTGAAGGGGTGGAGTGCCCCTTATACCCATTACTCCATAAATACATGGGGGATAACAGATCCACCGAACTCACCAAAATGCGGAAACATAGAATCCTATTGCTCACGCCAAAACCTCAATATAGGCCAAAGGTCGGTTAGAAAAATTATTGTCATATAACAAAAAGTTTCTGTGTGATCTCAAAATAAAAATCAATACACGTCAATTTCAACTAGTGATAAGAACCAATGAAATAATTTAATAACATATAGTGCTAATGATACTGTGCGAAAATATATATTCGACTCAGTGAAAAAAATAAAAATCTTTTATAAAATTAACAAATAAATAATACACCGAATATATTTATGGTTCAATCGATTTTCTATAACTCAACATAATCTTTATAATATCAATAATAATTAATTATGATAAATAATATAATATGAATAATAATAATAATAATAATAATAATAATAATAATAATTAATAATAAAAATAATAATGTAACTAATAAAATTATATAATAAGGAAAATATAAACAAAACAAATAAAAATAAGTGACAATGCACAATATGAAAGTAAAAGCGAAAATCCAAAGTCTTCCTATGATGAAAAAACGAGCATACCCAACAAAGACCTACGAACCAAACCGCTTGGTATCAAAATTTCTGAAAATTTAAAAAACACAATGGCTCAAAAAAATCAAATGTTCTCGTTCGCTCAGAACAATGTGATGAATAGATAAAAATATAATTATTGAATCAGAACTTGCCGTCATATTGTTGAGGGGTATGCACTGCACCCCATTCTAATATGTCGCAATGACAGGCAATGATGTAGTTGTTCAAGCTAGTAGGAAAAATCTCGAAAAAAAATTGAATTCAATCAAAATAGTAATTTGTTTATGAATGATTCTTTCAGTCTTGAAGTGTATTATTGGTTAAGCTTATATGAGTTCCAATATTTTTGTACCACTAGAAGCCCTATGGCATGAAGGGTATATATTTTTTACATTAAAATTGAACCTGATAGTATAATTATGACAGGTAAGAGGTGTTCGGTCGGAAGCGATAAAAACAGATAGCTGTCAAACCCCATCCAAGTTTGCTGTTAACCGATAGCTGTTTGGTGCAGTAAACACAGAGTTGCAGTCCACGAATGTGGCGCAGTGAACGAGCTAACAATTTTAGTCTCTTGAGTAAAATCGAGAAGAAACTTTAATACTACTTACCAAAGGTATATGATTGTATTAATGGAGTAAACTTATTTATATCGATTACGCATAGATTCTTGCAAAACAATTTCTTGCAAAGGGGGGTCGTGCTGAATCAACAGCCCAGCCTGGTTTATTTTGCTTATGCGAGAATAATTCTCAAAAATAGCTAATTTATGATGTAAAAAACAATGTGAAATTAGACTTAGGTTTGTAGGAAGTATTGTAGAGACCATTTTATGTAATAGTATCACTATGAACATTATAGGTTATATCAGTTTTTTTAATAGAATTCCAAATGGGTATGCGACTCTTTACAGATTGTATTTATTGAGTGTGCTCTGATTCACCAATAAAAAGTATTAAATTAAAGAAAATTTTTACAATGCAAAGTATGAATTATGCACGGAGGAAATCTTCCCTTTCTTAGCATTAACCGCATCTAATATTTGCACCGTTTCTTTCTAGTCCTCCATCTTTCTATGAATTTTATTACGTTAAAAAGGTCTGTTTGTTTGAAATCCACCATATTTGTCCGGAGAATCATTCATTATATATAATATTAATAACAGATGCAATATTGGGATTGATATTTTTTGAAAAATATTAAACAATAATAAGAAAAAATCACAGAATGCAGCAACAGCATTGAGAGTATGTGAAATGGTTCAGGTTTCTATAACTACTGATCGATGGAAACCGCCTTTCATGTTTCTTTAAAGAAGGAAAGTATTTAATTTTGAATGAGTTTTCGAAACTTTTCTTCCCCTTATAAAGGTAGATTAGCCATAGAGGATCTCCATCTCTCTTTAAGAACCTCCGAATAAGATTATTCTATTCTCTCCACATAACTTTTTACTCCCAACCTGGAGCTATTCATTGTAATGTGACAAATCTTGTGAGACCACAGTGTAGTGTAAAAAAGATCCAAATTATCCCATATTGATGTTCACTTCCCCTGTCAGCGTATTTAGAAAAAAATCTAGTTGTGGCGCATGTAAGACTTAATCAGTGACTTCAGAGAACTCGATATAAGATGAGTGGAGACGTGCTATCTATATGGTTCATCTACCATACACTTAAAAAATTATGCTATGGTTTACCTTTAATGGAGGATAGCTCAGATCTATCAGCAAATTAATTAATCATATGGCCTACTCACACTGCTCTTTTACTATACAGATGACGTATATATAATCTTCACTCCGATAACATCTAATAGAGAGATCGTATTTTACTCTCTATATCTAATATTTAATCCGTATTGGAGTAATTTGTTTCAAGTCCCCTTTAGTCTTCCAATCGTTCATGGTATACTCTATTGAATGGATCCCAAACGTCCACGCATTAAATGACGAAATATATTATAGACTTATTATAACATTCTGAGACGGTCGAAGAACATATGATCCTCCTTGAAAGGGGTGCTGAACATACATACCATTTCACAACAATATCAGCATTAACACTATAGTATACATGATCAGTAATATGCACAAAACCTGAATAATTAACATCTCTTGGGTTTACAACATATGATAATCAGTGTAGGAGATCCGTAGCCGATACGAAGATTAAATCATTGGAGAGATAATTAGATTACTCCAAAACCAAAAAAACTAATAAAGGTATTTAGGGTTATATCTCGGAACAATTTAGTAGTTCTATGTTCTACTGTGAGTATATGTTCTTTCAACCATTACCGCGCACTCATTCTATTTAATAAAGTAAAAACTAATATGGTATAATAGAAATAATCACTAATTGGGACCCTTCAGGAGAAAAGGCTTTTAAAGACAGTAAAGAAGCCATCAGAAACGCCAATACACTAACCTTACCCCAGCCACTCCAGCGCATTCGACATCATCATACACAACACCCATACCGCTGCCGCAGCAGTCATATTATCAACACCAGCAGAGGGAGGAAATCCGATAGCCTTCTTCAGTATCCTTTTTATTCAGCTACAGGAGATCAATTATGATTAGTGTTGGAATGTGATCTGATGAGAGAAATTAATTATAATAACTAAATGGACTATTTATTGGTAATAGACCAATATAAATATTTACGCACTCACGTGGAATACTTATTAATAGTATACAATACTATATTACTGATGATTAAAAATTCAACTTTACGGCGAAATCGAAGTTTGAAATCTCCTGTATCGGCACTATCGCATCTACTAATATGGGAGTTTTAAATTCAAACCTAAGAAGAAAACCCGTTAATTGAAGTATCATTTATATGAATCACACACATTGCATTAAATGTAGTATGTACAACACCCGTCATGCATACATAAAAATTGCAAATTGATATAAGAGAGGGGAGGATAGATAGCGTAAACGCCAATGCCCAAAGCTCTGTGATTGCTCAACCTAGCACTACCGTAAGTCATTCCAATCAGGGCGAGTGCTGATGAAAACACATAAGAAGGTGATCAAAACCAAAATCTAGCGTACACCTGCTTCATAGAGATCCATTCCTAAATTTAAAGAGACGTACACTGGCCCAAAAATGTGGCTTCGTGCTCAACCAATAATTCCAGAGAAGACGACGTGAGTACCTTTAATATGACCATACCGCACATTCTTTACATTATTCTCCTATGGGAAAATTCCTGTACGACAGTCGTCGAAAGGATTTTAAGGATAGAGAAAGAAGAGTAGAAATTTAGACGGAAAAGAAATTAGATAAATTTACAAAGATAGTAAAGAATTAAACAGTAGATGAATTAAATAAGAGATATTTATAATATTACCAGATGAACTACAAAATAATAAATTCTCTTTTTAATATAGAGATTAATGCTCACATGAATGCTTATGAGTAGTTTAAATTTAACGATTTCGGGGAAGAATATAATAATATTTAGAAGATAGTAGGAGACATCTCACATGAAGTATAGATCCATTTATAAATAATCTCACATATAATTTAGATGTCACTAAGTAACAAGGTTTCTCTGATCATAAAAAACTGAATTCTTGGTTTTAAAAAAAAAATAAACCCCCACAAATAAATATAGAATAATAAATAAGAATATACATTTTATCGTTGACATAATCATTAAAATTAATGCTCGTGTTAATCATTCCAAAAAGCCAACGCAAAAGTCGCCCCTCCATACTCTATAAGATAATTTGTGAATCCAACTCCAGGGAAATCCATGCCTGGATAAATTACAAAATCTCACGAAATGATTCACCCCCGTTTCTTTAACACAAAATGACCGATTTCGTAATTCGAATAACTGTGAATCGGCCAAGTTCAAGGAGTATGCTAACGGTCCTGTGTTCTAATGTTCCGTGTTCCCACAATTGCGGCCGTATAGTAATCACACCCCTCACTTCGGCCACACATAACTTCGTTGAAGTTAAATCCTACACCAGTTCGGCAAGTAAAATTCTATCGCATATAAATTGCTAAGCTCCCTACCTGTTGGTAGGCTACCAGTTTGCCGTACCCTCTTATAAGAAATCGATTACCCTTATACTCACTAATATACACACTTTTAGGGCTTTCCCTAAACTCTACCACGGTAAAACGCGGCCAACAGAGACAAAGTTGTATTATCCCAAAACTTTGATCCCCGCTCAATTCACCCCAAATCCATGCTGGTGAAATTCCTCACCCAACAGCCG
>JABUQX010025057.1:12500-25894 GCA_015478945.1 Trachelipus rathkii | reverse complement strand
AGGTTGAAGGGTTCATTCATTTTTGTGACGATTGGAAAAACATAAAAATAATGTAAACACGTGAAACTAACACACACTTGCTGGAAGAGATGAATTCCGGGGTGGGGTACTGCTGGATGACGGCAATTGAAAGAAACATTTGTACTGCTGGAGAAACAATTGGAAGAAACATGGAACGCTGTGTAGCCCGCAAGGGTCATACTGGTTAGCTTTGAAGAGATAACGGTTGTATTTCAGGAGTCCCTCAATACATAATTCTATAAACATTTTTTCAGTACACTTTACTTTGGGGACATTAATATATATATATATTTATATATATATATAATGTATAATATATATAGTATATATAATATGATATATTATATTATATTATATATATATATTATTAATATATATATATATATATATATATATATATATATATATATATATTATATATTTAGATCAAGGGTGTCTTAAATGTAAGTTTTGCTAAGTTTGCAGATGGATAAAAGATTCAAAATGAGCTTTGATTTTAAACTTCTTAGGTCGACAAATTAAGTGGCAAATAAATTTAATAGTAAAAAGTGCAAGTTAACTTCAAATAGAATATTTAACGTTACGGATCATGAATGGGGATATTGCGCTGACGTCTGTGGCCAAAAAAAGGATTTAGATGGAGTGTATATGCATGCCGAAGTCTGAAAGTAGCTTTCAGTGTTTGGGAAGCTAAGGAATAAATGGGAATGAGAGGAGCTAGTTAGCTGAGATCGCAATATGTTAACAAAATAACAATGTTATAAAGTAGCTGTAATGAGATAGCTATTTGTAGACAGTATTAGAGTATGCGCACTGCAAGTTTGGGCCCCTTATATTTAAGTGAAAAGACCTAGGAATGCCATGGAGAGAGTGTAAGTAATGGCAAACACGGATGATTTCTGGCTTTAGAGGGTAAGAGGCTATGGGGAGAAGCTGAAGGAGTTTAGAAATGTTTTCTTTAAAAAGGGCGATTTCTCATTTCATGCATTTTGTAGCTAATGGACCCATCTATGTAATTTTCAACGTTTGAAGTCATTGTCGAATAAATAATAGTTACCAAAGTTGAGAAATAAGAATACACGTCAAAAAACGCAAAGGTTTTGAAAAATGGAAAATCTTAATAAGAATGACTACAGGACACAGAAATATGCATTTCGAAACGACGTGTTTATAGGTCAAAAAAGGCACAGGTGCTATCATTTCTTTCTTCGGGTGGTCCTTTTCCCTCACCGCGCTCCACATCAAAATTGGTGTGAAAATTGAAGAATATTATGTCCACTGTTAGGATTGTGAAAATTGGGCTCAGCCGAAAGCAAATATTGGACCCTGCCCTTTATTGAATATATACTATATATTATATATATATATATATTATAATATATATATTAATTATGATATAATATATATATATCATATATATATTATATAATTATATATAACTATATTATATATATATAATTTATAATATATATATATATACTTAATATATATATATATATATATAAACCTTAATCTAAAAAAAAGGCAGAAATTATTTTTTGCCACGGCCACTATATCATATATATATATATATATATTTATATTATATATATATATATAGAAGTTATATATATATATATATATATATATATATATATATATATATAATATAAATATATATATATATTATATTATATATATATTATATATATTATATATATGATAATTATGTATTATATACTATATATATATATATATTATATATATATATATATATTATATAAAGATATATATATTATATATATAGATATATATAATATATATATATATAAAATATATATATATATATTAGTATATATTGTATAATATACTATCTCATATCACACCTACTTTCTCTCCCCAAGAGCTGGGGGGGGGTAGGTAAGGTGCGAGCATGGGGCACTGGAAACAGAAACTAGTAGTTAGTATAATATGACGGAAATTCTCGAAAGAAAGCTCAGCCTTACCGCGTCCGTCTTATACCTTTTAGTGAATGGAACTCGTGGCTAGTAAGATAATCCCCCAAGAGCTTTTCACGGACGGACCCTCACTATTGGCATTCTCTCCAATTAGGGTTTCCTTGGCCCAGGTGGGCCAAAACCATACCCTCTCACAAAAACACGCCTATTCACTCCTATTATGCCATCCTTTCTTCCGCCTCTATATAAATCTCAGATTCTTCTGCCTCCAGGAATCCCTTTTGCTGACTCAATCCACTTTTTCCTCGGTCTCCCCAGCCGGTGTCGTATTCTCCCAGTCTATACTTAACACTAGTACAATCTCCACTTAACCAACATAAGACTATCATCCATCCTTTCCACATGGCTAAACCATCTCAACGTACTTTCATTAATTCTCTCATTTACCCTTTTCTTTCACAACCACCACCACTTCTCTAATACGGTTCTTTCCTAATTTTTATTCCCAATTTCATCTCCCACCCTAACACGCCCTCTAAGAATGTGCCATTCTGAACACAATGTACTTTTAGATCTTATACTCTTATTCGTCAGACCATAGTCTCACTACTGATACATTAATACATGGGTAACAAACAAGCCCGCTCATATATATATATATTTATATATATAGTATGTATATATATATTATAATATTATATTATATATTATTATATATATTATATATATATATACTATATATATAATATTAATATATTATATATAATGCTATATATATGCTCACGCGCATCTACAAATATATATATATTATATAGATATGTATAGTATATATTATATATTGGATAAGCTGACAATAAAAAATAGTAATCATATGAATGGTGACCTCTCGCTCTGATACTAAGAGCGAATGGGAACCTCCTTATGTTAATGAAATATATATATGATATTATATATATTATATAATATATTATATATTATTATATTTATATAATTAATATATAATTATATATATTATATATATATATATATAGTATTATTATTAATTTATATATTAGGGCGGACCAGGGCTTAGCAAACCCGGCCCTCACTTTCTGTTTTGGTTAGAACCCTGGACCATGCACTTGGAATCTTATGTCGCTAGAAAACATCGATATTCTAAAGACTCTTGGGAGACGTCAGCTTCGAGGCCAAATGGAAGACGATGCTGTGCTAGTTCCACTGAAGGGGTGAAAAACCCTACCTGCAGTTATTATAAGCTCAAGGACTAGCGTCGACTCCATTGCCGCCGAGAATAGTTTACTATGAGCTTTAGGAAATCAAGAGTTTCTGGGCCAGTAAGAGTGAAGATGACTGGTCCAAACTGACAGGGCGAAAAAGCCCTTTTTGTGAGTATTGTAATAAATATAATAAATTACTTATATATATATATATAGTAGTTATTACTATATTTATATATATATATATATATATATATATAATATATTATATATATATATATATATAATATATATAAGTATGAATTATATATATATATTATATATTTATATATATATATATATATAAAAGTTACATCAAATAGATGTCGTAAAACTACGTCGATGCTAAGTTCTAACTTAGAATTAGAAGCGTGGCAAAAACTTGTGTATCATTCTAAAAACCAGTGTAACTTTTATATAATATATATATTATAATATATTATTATATTTATGATATATATATATTATATAATATATATATTATTATTAATATATATATATAATATATTAATATATATATATATATTAATTATATATAAAATAATATATAATAATATATATATATTTATATATAGATATATATAGTTATGCTAAGCAAACCCCAATCGATCCATACGCTCCGGATAACCCCTTTACCTCCTCAGCGTCTTACGTTGAGTGGCATTTGTTGGGGCATCTCCCGAGGTGGCTACCTCTTTGGGGCACTTTTTCGCGCCTGGGGCTCCACCCATGGGGGCCGGCCCCCCTGGAGGTCCCATATTTCTATTTAATTCGCCTATTGTACTGTGCGTAGACATGTGTACTTGACCACATTGCTCATGTACTTTTCATGAGCGTTTTTTAGCCTACCCCCCTTTTTTCTCCCGCTACGCCCATGTGATTTATAGGGTGGACCAGGGCTCGAGCCCTGGACTCATGGTCTTCCCTGAGTGATATTTGACCAACTACAGACCTGGGCCACCTTCTGGGTTACTTTTCTACCCTGGCGTTTTATTTTTTGGGGGGCGGTTTCCCCCCTGGTGGGTTCGCCTATTTTATTGGATTTCTGCCATTGTACGTGAGTGAGTTGTGTTATGTGTCATTGAGCACATGCTCATAACACATTCACGAGCGTTTTTCACCCTACCCCCCTTTGTTTATCCCCTACCCCCCTTTGTTCTCGTCACCATATACGTTTAGACCTAACTATGTGCGTGTACGAGGCGTAGCCTCGTACATGGATGGCGTAGCCACGTCCATGAAAGTAGCTGAGCTACTTTCAAGGCTACTTTCAAGGCTACTTTCACGAAAGTAGCTGAAGTTTAGCTCGGGTTCGAGTTACGTGCAGACCAAAGCGAACGCGACCGTCGGTCCGGAACCGCCGCGAAACGCCACGCACGCCTGAACGCTAAAAATATTTCGCGGCGGTTATCGGGTGCGCTTGAGGCTAGTTGTTTAGTGATAAGTATTTCCGGGGGGTTGTGTGTGTGTATTATATTTATATATATATAATTTATATTATATTATATATATATTATATATGTATTTATTATAATATAATTATATATTATATATATATATAATAGTAATATATTATTATATAATATATATAAATTAATATATATATAAATATATATATACTATATTATATATATATATATTAATGATTATTATATATATATATATAATATATAACTACTATATATATATATATATATATATATATATATATAATATATACTATATATATATATATATATATATATATATATATATATATAATTATATATATATATATAATTTATTTTTGTTTTACTAAAAATTTTATGCTTTTCACGTTTTTATAACGTGAAAATTTACGTTTCTACATTACCCCAAAGTCAGAAATCAATAAATCAAACCCACCATCCAACCAACCCCTCCTAAACCCGCTATGATCTATTTGATCTACTTGATCATTGATCATGTTCAATATTTTTTATTAAAATTATCTATGTTTTAACACACCCTAAATCAGTTAAATCAGTAAAATCAAAACCACCACCCAACCACTCCTTCCAAACAGCCAACTATTGATCTATTGATGCTATCTGTGATCATGTCATATATATTATAATTTACTATGTTTTACCACCCAATATTAATCAGTTAAATCTAGTAAATCAAAAACCACGCATCCAACCACCCTCCTGAACAGCCTATGATCAATTGATCTATTGATCTATTGACAAGTCATATTATAAAATGTTGTGTTACTACCACCTAAGGACGTAAAGACGTTGCTCAAGCTGTACAATAGACCCCCACCCACCCTCTGTGCGATACGTCTTTACGCGTCTTTACTGTCGCAACATCAATTTTTGTTTATTAAACATTCGTGTGTGTGTGTGTGTGGTGTATGTGTTTTTTTTTTTTTTGGTTTCTGGTTTTTGTTGGACAAAATGTGCTGTGTTTAATTGTCTAGTGACTCATAGCACAGATCAAATGAGACATGAGGATAGCTAAGTAAAAAACAGCATATTGGATAATAGTATATATTATTATAATTATATATATATAGTAATGATATATTATATAATTATGATTAGTATATTATTATATTATATATAATTATTTATATATATAATATATTATATATATATTAGTATATATATATTTATATAGAAGGTTCATTAAAATATTCATTGTTTGGTGCTTAACAGGTTTATATGCGTTTTCAGTACTCGCTAATGAGTTCCTAGCTGAATGGATGAAGTAAAAAGGGGGGTATAGAGCTGAAAAGAGATAGGAGATGGAGGTACTCGCGTGCTTATCGACTTACTTTATCAAAGATGTATGTAGTTAGAACTTTTATACGTAGATTCCTATATTTTATTTATTGAAAACTTGAATTCATTGTTTAAAGTTTTGTTTTTCAAAGAAAAAGTTGTCAAATTTTCAATAAAAACAACTTTTGTTGACCGCTAAAAGCAGTAAACAAATTACCCGCTGAGCCCCAACTCTGTCCATTAACGTGTTATTTTCACGCTTTACGTGTTTTACTAAACTGCTATTTTACTCAGTTTTAGGTCTCTAGTTTAACATTGGCAGCAGTAGTCAGTAGTAGTAGAAGGAAAGTAGGCGTAGTAGTAGTAGTAGTAGTAGTAGTAGTAGTAGTAGTAGTAGTAGTAGTAGTAGTAGTAAGTAGTAGTAGTAGGTAGAATCACAGTGAAGGATGACCACTGATAAGAGGTATTATTGTAGCAAGGACACAAAACCAGTGATAGCTAAATATATATAATAACCATAACAACTTCCCAACACCTACCACAAGCAACAACAATGTCAGACACCGACAACACAACAACACCAAACACGCAAACAACAAACACCACAACAACAAATCAACCAACAACAAACAACAACAACCAACAAACAACAACACAACAACAACACCAACAACAACAACAACAACAAACAACAACAACAACCAACAACAACAACAACCACCTAACAACAAAAACTATCTTTATCAAAAATATAACACCATTATGGACAGCGAATAAACGTTGATTTTAACAAAATTCTCCAATGAAGCTAACCCTGACAAACGTTTCAACCTTTATAATTTTCTAACATAGCTAGATTTTTCAGATTGAGATATTAATAAAGTCATATCTGTTTTATGTTTAGTACGGAAAACATTCAGTGAAAAACACGTTTTTACTGACCTAAGGGACTTAAAGCAGTTGGGCAAATAGCCCCTCATGCATGGGATTGCTCACACCCTCTCTCTCCGGACCCATGCTTTACTGCTATAGCTACGCACTGTGACAACCCAATTTTCATGGATATACCAGTAATAATAATAAAGATTCTTATATACTACCTAGCAGAGGGATACTTGAACCAGAAGTAAAAGATTGCTATGTACATTCAAACATTTAAGCTGAGGAATGGAGTACCAGTTGGTAGCGATGTGGTAGTAGCAGTAGATCAGAGTAGTAGGAGTATGTAGTCAGTAGTAGCAGTAGTAGCTAGTAGTAGTTAGTGGTCAGTAGTGTCGTGAGTAGTAGTAGTGTAGTAGGAGTAGAGTAGTGTAGTAGTAGTAGTGTAGTAGTAGTAGTAGTAGTTGCAGTAATAGTAGTATTGGCTGTAGTAGTAGTAGTATGTAATAGTAGCGTTGGTAGTAGTTATCGAGAAACTTATTACTATTAAATATATCACCCCAACTCTATTCAATCGTATACATTTATATACTAGCCTTTAAAACACGGAGTTAATTTAAACATTTAATAAAGATTTTCCACTGAACAAACACGACATCACTGAAAGCTATTCTAAAACTAATCTTGAATTCGTATCAGGCGAACGACATTCCCGACTGCGATTTGGGCGTTAAGCCTTAATTCACGAGGAAGGAATTTGTTTGATAAGATGGTCCCAAAACATAGATACTGTAAGAAGAAGAAGAAGATGAGTCATCGGATGCTCTGGTTCAGGAGCCTGGTCGGAGCCAGACTGGTTCTGGATTCTGGAGTCGAGCCGACTGGAAATATTTCCGACGTGGTTTTATTTTCATATGCTTCCTTTATAAGCTGAAATATTTTTCTACTTGAGATGTTATATGGGCGAAAAATATATATATATATAGTATATTATATATATATATATATATATATATATATAATATTATATTATATATGTATATATATATATATATTTTATATATATATATATAATTTATATATAATATAAATATTAAGTTATATATTATAATATATATATATATATATATAATATTATATATATATATAAATATATATAAAAATATATATTATATATTTATATAGATATATATATATATATATATATATATATACTATATATAATATATATATATATATTAATATATATATATATATATATATATATATATATTAAATAATAGATAGATATATATATATAATATATATTAAAAGTGTTGATAGAAAAAAACAATAAAATGGAATAAAGGGGCAGATGTGGACTTTGAAAAAGCCTTTGATAGGATTGATAGGGAAAAGCTATGGAGAGCACTGGACGAAGAAGAGTATGAAGTACCACAAAAATTAAAAAGCGCAATAAAAAGTACATACAGCGGTACAAGAAATAAGATAAGGGGAGAAGTAAGAGAAGAAGGTTGGTTTGAGGTGAGTTCAGGAGGGAGACAGGGAAGTGTGCTCTTGCCCCTGCTATTCATATTATACATGGATTACGGACTGAAGAGCATATGTAGACAGCTGGACAATGAGCACACACTACTATACGCAGATGATGCAGCATTGATAGCAGGCGAGGGGCGGACTTGCAAGAAAATTTGAACAGATGGGATGTCCAAATTGGTGAAATAGGTATGAAGATGAATACGTAGAAGACGGATATAATGAGAATAGCTAGAGAAAGAACAAAACTGAACATCAATACAGAAGGAAGAGGACTACAGCAGTTGGATAAATTCAAATACTTGGGAGTGATGATGGAGGGGTGACGAGATAGTACATACAGTAATGAAAGAAACAGCTACACCGAAAAAGAAGTGAAAATGCTGATGTACAACAACACTGAGACCCATTACTAGTGTTTGGACCGATGTGCTGGACACTGAACACTAACACAAAATGAGAAGAATTGGAGGCGCCAGAGTATGTGAGCGTGCAGGATTTGGTTGAGAGAGAGTTACCCTGAGATAGTTGAGGCTGAGAAAAATGGATCAATACACTGCTATAAAACCGCGGAGGGCTTTAAAAACTTACGTTGAAAGTGTCTTTTTGGGACGTGGATGGTCTTATTGGTTAAAGCGTCCCGGCTTACTGGTTACTCAGCAACGCAGAGTTCAGTGTTCGTTAATTCCTCTGATGGAGAATAAAATTTCTCCTTTGACTTCATTCATTGGTAACAGCGATTGCGTAGTGTTAACATAAACATTTTGGATCCATACACGAGAATCAACTAAGATGTTACTGGCACATTCAAGAGAATGGGAGATAGACTGACCCAAGAGGATGCTGTAATGGGATGCTGTCGTCATAGACCCAACGGATGGCCGGCAGAAGAAAAGATGAAGAAAGCGTTGAACTTCGGAGGAGAAAAGAATGTACAAAGATTAGAAACCACTACGAGGAGGTTCTGCAGAGAGGCTACAACTGATAGGTCAATACAGATCTACCAGGGGCTGGGTGAAGATAATAATATATATATAATATATATATATATATAATAATTATATAATATATAATATATGTATAAACTATATATATATATATATAATATATATATATATATATATTAATATAGTATATATCAAACCAATCCTCACTGTGATTAGGTCTTACGGCCAATCGCAGTCGGAATGTCGTCGCTGATACTGTAATTAAGATTAGTTTTTAAGATAGCTTTAGTGCATTTGTGTTTGTTTCAGTGGGAGACTTTTATTAAATGTTAACAATTTAAAACTCCGTGTTTAAAGCTTTAGGTGAAAATATAAAAATTGTATACGATTGAAATAGAGTTGGGTTGATATATTTAATAGTTAATGAAGTTTCTACTATAACTGACTACCCCACTACTACTACTACTACTACTACTACTACAGCCATTACTACTATTACTGCTACTTACTATGACCACTGCTACTACTACTACTACTACTACTTACTACTACTTACTACTCTACTACTACTACTACTACATCTCAAGCTTCGAAAAAATCTAGCTATGTTAGAAAATTATAAGGTTGAAACGTTTGTCAGGGTTAGCTTCATTGGAGAATTTTGTTAAACACAAGCGTTTATGTCGCTGTCATAATGGTAGTTTTATATTTTTGATAAAAGATAGTTTTGTTGTAGTGTAGTGTTGTTGTTGGTTGTTGTTGTTTGTTGTTGTTGTTTTGTTTTGTTGTTGTTGTTGTGTTGTTGTTGTTGTGTGTGTTGTTGTTGTTTGTTGTGTTTGTTGTTGCTGTTGGTGTTGTTGTTGTTGTGTTTGTTGTTGTCGGTGTCGACATTGTTGTTTGTTGGTGTAGTTTTGGGATTTGTTATGGTTATATAATATATTAGCTATTTCCTGGTTTTGTGGTCTGTACATATACCTCTTATTTGTCATCCTTCACTGTGATAATCTACTACTACTATATCTATAACTACTACTTACTTACTACTACTACTACTACTACTACTACTACTACTACTACTACTACGCCTACTTCTACTACTACTACTACTACTACTACTACTGCCAATGTAATAACTAGGACACTAAAACGTAAATACAGTAGTAAAACAGTTAAAGCAGTTAAAATACGGTATGGACAGGTTGGGCTCGCGGGTATTTGTTTTACTGCTTAGGGTCAAACAAAAACATTGTTTTTATTTGAAAATTTTGAAACTTTTTTCTTTTGAAAAAACAAATAAAACTTTAACAATGAAACAAGTTTTCAATAAATAAAATATAGGAATCTACGTATAAAAGTTCTAACTACATACATCTTTGATAAAGTAAGTCGATAAGCACGCGAGTACCTCCATCTCCTATCTCTTTTCAGCTCTATACCCCCCTTTTTACTTCATCATTCAGCTAGGAACTCATTAGCGAGTACTGAAAACGCTTATAAACCTGTTAAGCACCGATACATCCCATGTGAGACTTCTTGTTTTTCATTCTTTCATATATATATATATATATATATATTAATAAAATAATTATAATATATATATAGTATATATATATATATATATATATATATAAATTAAATAAATATATATATTATATATCCTATGCTGTTTTACTTAGCTATCCTCTGTCTCATTTGATCTGGCTATGATGTCAGCCTTACAATTTAAAACACACACCACACACATTACACACACACACGCCGACTGTGTAATAAACAAAAAATTGTATGTTGTTGACAGTAAAGGCGTAAAGACCGAATCGCACAGAGGGTGTGGTGGGGGTCTATTGTACAGCTTGTCAAGTCTTTACGTAATTGAGGGGTAGTTAAACACAACAATTTTAATAAAATATGACTGAATCATAGATCAATAGATCAATTGATATAGCTTGTTTAGTCGAGAGGTGTTGGATGGTTGGTTTGAGGATTTACTGATTTACTGATTTAGGGTGTGTAATAAAACATAGTAATTTTAATAAAAGATATGACAGAATCAATAGATCAAATAATCAATAGATTACGGATGGACAGGAGGGTGGTGGGATGGTGGTTTGATTTATGATTTACTGCTTTAGGGTATGTAAAAACGAAATTTTCACGTTATAAACGTGAAAAGCATAAATTTTTAGTAAAAACAAAATAAATTATATATATATATATATATATATATATATATATATTATATATATATATATATATATTTATATATATATATATATATAAATTAGTATAATATATATATAATATATATCATATATATATATCTTATATATATACTATATATATTAATATATATATTATATATATATATATATATATATATATATATATTATTATATATAATATTATATATATATATATATATATATATATTTAATATATATATATATATAGTATTAATATATATATATATATATATATATAATATATATATATATTATATATATATATATATAATATATATATATATATATATACACAACCCCCCGGATATTATCACTAACACTACCTCAAGCCGCACCCATAACCCGCGAAATATTTTTGCGTTCGACGCTTGCGGGCAGTTACGCGGCGTCCGACTGACGTCGCAGTTCGCTTTGGTCTGCACGTAACTCGAACCGAGCTAAACTTCAGCTCTTTCGTTGAAATAGGCCTTAAAGTTAGGCCTTGAAAGTGCTCAGCCTACTTTCATGGGACGTGCTACGCCATCCATGTACGAGGCTACGCCTCGTACACGCACATAGTTAGGTCTAAACGTATATGGTGACGAGAACAAAGGGGGGTAGGGGATAAACAAAGGGGGGTAGGGTGAAAAACGCTCGTGAATGTGTATGAGCATGTGCTCATGCACATACACACTCACCTCACTGTACATGGCGAATCAATAGAAATAGGGGACCCCAGGGGGGACCAGCCCCCAAAGTAAAACGCCAGGGTAGAAAAGTAACCCAGAAGGTGGCCCAGGTCTGTAGGTTTGGTCAAATTATCATCAGGGAAGGACCATGAGTCCAGGCTCAAGCCCCTGGTCCACCCTATTAAAGTCACAGGGGCGTAGCGGAGAAAAAAGGGGGGGTAGGCTAAAAAGCTCATGAAAGTACATGAGCATGTTGCGTTCAAGTACACATGTATCACGCACGTTCATGCGAATTTAATAGAAAATATGGGACCCCAGGGGGACCGGCCCCCAGGGTGGGAGCCCCAGGCGCGAAAAGTGCCCCAAAAGGTAGCCACTCCGAGGAGATGCCCAAAAATGCCTCACGTAAGACGCTGGGGTAAGGGGTATCCGAGCTATGCCCATTGATTACTTAACCTAACTAACCTTACTTAAATATTATAAATTATAATATATATTTACATAGAAAATATGTATGTACATCTATATATCTATATCGATATTGATATACATAAATACAATAATTATAATGATATATTATAATATATATATTATATAATTATATATATATATATATTAATATATATATATATAATATATATATATTATATAATATATATATAACTAGTTCAGTTAGTTCTTAATTACAGAATAAATTGGCAATCTTATGGCTCTGAAATTTCAACATCTGTTCAGCGCTCGTGCTGAACCTCCTGGGGAAAACATGGACCACAAGGACATGGAGGAGGAAGGGAAGTGTAGATAATTGTTTACGTGTTTTAATTACAAATTAATAAATGTGTTTTTCTTTTCCTTTCGAAAGCATTGCTCTCAACTAGCGTGTAAATTTGACTTTGCCAAATAATAAATTTAGCAAGGCAGCCACCGGCCGGCGAAAGTCCGCAGGCCAAAGGCGATTAGGGGCATAGGCGCAAAGCGAATAGGGCGGCTGATGTTGACAAAAAATAGGCGCAGCGCGCTAGGCGCACTAGGTCAGGCGGCATAGGGGCGCACTCAAAAAAAAAATTATATGGCGCGCCAGCTCTGATATATATATACTATATATATTATATATATATATATATATATATATATATATTATAGTATATATATATAATATA
>JABUQX010025057.1:5000-7500 GCA_015478945.1 Trachelipus rathkii | reverse complement strand
TTACTGCTTTAACTTTCTGCTTTCTTTTTAACTTTCTATGTTTTACTGATTTAACTCATATATTTATTACATTATGTTTTTTATTTGTTTTAATACTTTTTATTTATTTTTATTATTATTTTTATTTATTTTTATTATTATTTTTATTATTTTTATTATTTTATTTTTATTATTTTTATTATACTTAGTGTTATTTACTTCATTCTTATTGTTATTATTATTTTAGAACACACGCACCACACACACACACACACCACACACACACACACACACACACACACACACACACACACACACACACCACACACACACACACTTACACTTATACACACATTCACTATGACACTTAATACACACATTCACTATGACACTTACATTTACCCATAGGACACTTACATTTACACTTATACACAAGCGGGTTCACACACACACACACCACACACACTTACACTTATACCACATCTCACTAGAATAACCTTCATACACACACTCACTCATTGACCACTTACATTTTATCCATAGACACTTACATTTACACTTAACTCACACACAGATTTACTTACACTCACACAGATTTACTTACACTCACACAGATTTACTTACACTCCCACACAGATTTACTTACACACACAGATTTACTCACACTCGCACACAGATTTACACACACACACACACACACACACACACACACACACACACACACACACCACACACACACACACACACTTACACCTATAACGTATAATTTATTAAAACATTTTAGTTTTAATTAAACACGTACATTTAAATTACTCATATATAACTATAATTATTTCAAAGTTTCTTAAAACTCTATAATAAATCAATCATTATCTCTGAACAAAGAATTTATTATTTAACTGTTAACTACTTTTTAGTTTATAAATTTTATAACTATCAGTTTTAAAATAACTTTTACAAAAATTTATAAAATTTTATAAAAAAATATAATTTTACGTACCTTAAAGCAATAAATCAGTAAATCAGTAAGGTCAGCCCCTAGCACCCCTCCTACATCAAGCTATGCCACGTTTTTTTCTATTGACTTACTGCTTTACATCATCTTTAGACATGTAATAAGTATAAAATAAACAAAATTAAGTTCTTCTCTGCTAAAATAACATGTATTTTATTAAAATCATTCTAAGTTTTTATTAAAAAATAACAATTTATTCACCTACATTTATATTATTCACTCGATGTTAACTAAAAATATATTTCAAAGTTTTTAAATAATTCGGGTTTCTTTATTATTAGTATTATTAATTATCTTGTACATTCGACACTCCATCCACGAAAGAAAAAACACAAACCACCCGCACTGCTTACAGATTCACGAACAACTGACCTTCTCTCTGGTAAAATGTGTTGAAATAGACTACTTTTAGGTTCTAAATTTAGGATAAAATCCTTTTTGTAACCCGGGGGCGATTTAAGCCTAATTCCAGGTCAAAATAAATTTCAAACTGACTTTTTCTGTAAATTGTGGTGCAATAACTACGTTAGGCCTATAAGTAGGCCTAAATTTAGATAAGCCTTTGTTAGACGGGCTTAATTTAACCTCCTCATACCGAGTCATAAAGTAATTCCGTATAAAAGCAAGAATCATTGTTATTATTTATTTTTATAAATATATTTCAACACTGAACATGTTGGTATCGTAACGATCTTTTTAGAGCAGGTAAAAAGAAATGTTTTCCTACTTGTGATTGCCGGGGTAATCCTTATTCTCTATATGACCTGTTATTGTGATTTTTGATCGCAGAATTATTTTATCGTCTTTTTGAAAATAACGTTGTTCTTCTAAAAACTTGTATTTTGAGCAGGTGTGTGTTCTTTTATTGATCTTTTTAGACCAAACTCATTTTAAAATCATGTCATTTTTAGCTGTTAAGCGGTGCACAAGTTATCTGATTTGTATTAAAAGTGTTTTATTTTTTACTAAGTGTATATCATATTTATTAATTAATACTTACATTGAGGAATAATTATTAATTTCACTAGAATAGATAATAATTAATTCACTAGCTCATAAGCTAACCACCATGCGGGCGCACGCGGCGGACGGTTTCCCCGGAAATATTGCGCCTGCGGGCGCCGCGGCGGGCGGGGACGCGGCGGACGGACGCACCAGCGGGTGCAGGGTTGGCTGCCTTTGCGGGTGTGGCTCATGCTGAGCCCTGGTGGTTAACTTATGAACCTAGTGAATTAAATATTATCTATTCTAGTGAAATTAATTATTATTTCCTCATTGTAAGTATTTATTATAAATATTAATTTACACTTAGTAAAAATAAAACCCTTTTAATACAAATCAGATAACTTGTGCACCGCTTAACAGCTAAAATGACTATGATTTTAAATTGAGTTTGGGTCTAAAAAGATAATAAAACACACACCTGCTCAAAATACAAGTTTAAAGAACAACGTTAATTTTCAAAAGACGATAAAATAATCTGGACCAATCACATACGAGGTCATT